>JABXEQ010000085.1:15000-17500 GCA_012066045.3 Morus alba | reverse complement strand
TGAAGAAGACTGGCGCCTACTAAAATAAAGGGGACTAAATGATGAAGACTAAAAAACGATTTAAGGTGGCATTGTCCACGGAGAAACCACCCCAAAGCCAAGTCACTATGGTATCTCCTACTACAGGTATGGCGCTAGCTAAGCTTGTAATTACTGTAGCTCCCCAAAAGCTCATCTGACCCCAAGGTAGTACGTATCCTGTAAAAGCTGTCACAATCATTAATAGGAAGATTACAACTCCGAGACACCGAACAAATTCCCTAGGACTGCTATAACTCGCATGATATAGACCACGAAAAATATGTAGGTGAACCACAATGAGAAACATACTTGCCCCATTAGCATGCATATAACGGAGCAACCAGCCCCCTTCAACATCTCTCATAACGTGTTCTACGCTGTTGAAAGCTAGATCCACATGAGGTGTGTGATGCATAGCTAAAAAAACGCCAGTCACTATCTGAATGACTAAACAAATACCAGCTAACGAACCGAACCCCCACCAATAACTAAGATTGCTCGGGGTTGGATAATCTATCAAATGCTGATTTAGTGTGGAGGATATAGGTTCTTTAAGAAGAGAGAATCGTTGGTTCCTTATAGTCATTTCTCTTTCCTATCGTGACAACTCTTGTTCCCCCACCTTTTTAGCGCCCTCCGAAAAACCCACGATATCCTAACTCATGGCACACTTTATAGATTTTCATTTTTGATATGTGGCTTCACAAGTGAGAAATGGTTCTTAGCCAACGGTGACCGGCTTTCGTAAAAGCACCTTTGGGCGGTGGTTTCTCGATCCGATTTCTCACTTGAAGAAAGATAGCCAAAGTTCTTCTTAAATAAGCAATTATGAGACTTTGAATTATAACGCTAAAGTAGACAAGCCCAACACTTAAGGTATATTTCAGAGTGGATAAGGAGAAGTTCGGGACAGATCCAGGAAAACATGGAGAGGGCAGGGGGCATGGATGATAGGCACAATTATTATGAGTTTTCAGCAGTTGAGCATGCCTCTTTCTTTGATGAAAAACCTAACTACCTTGCGAAGCAAACGCCCTCGCGCCCTGTGTGAACAAACAAAGAGTGGTGGCAGAGCTTCAGCATCCTCAATGCCACTGCAGCGACTGTGATACCATATTTCACATATATCACATGCCACTATAGATTCTGGGTAGCCCCATAGAACACTAGTATACAAGTATGCCACATCACTGTAAGCAGCAGAAAGGAAATGCAGCATCTTATTAGTTGGTGGCTTCAAACTACCAATCATACTTTACATGGTCTGACTTCTGATTTTCTTTCTTTCCTTTGCTTTCTCATCCACGGTCATTTTATGGGCTATCTACGTATCCCTCATGTATGATATGTAAATAGTCTAAGCGAGGAGTTTTTATGATAGAATAAGGTCTTCGTAGTTCATTTAAACTTCCTTCATAAATAAAACATAAAAATTCTTCAGCTGCTCGAAATTAACTGGATGCATTCTCTATTCCCATCCCGAATCTACTTATTGAGACTCTGTTCTTTCAGTAGGAAAGCAGTAGTCACATCCTTTCTTCTATTTCTATCTCCTCGTCGTTCAGTCAGTGATCGAGTGGCATTCTATCTTGAAGCGAGTCCATTCCATCGAGCTGAACATGGTGAAAGTTTTCAAGCTGCCCTCTTTCTTCAAACTGAAAAAGCTAAGCCAGTGTAGGCTTGTTTAGCCTATGCGAAAAGCAAGCCAGGCACTTACAAAGCTTCGTGCCGTTAAGAGTTCTTCTACTTCTAGGCATTTCTAAATAGTAAATAAAATAGCCCACGTTCAAACTAGTAGAACGGACAGACTGCCTGAATTCAACAATTCTGATTCCGGGATCAGAAGCAGAAGGCTAGGCACCAAGGCTACGAAACTAGGCTCTGAAAGCAGAGAACTCTTCTCAACTCCTAAACCTAAGGCAGCCTTTTTCTTTCTCTTATTTAAGAGAGAGTCATCCAAGAATGTCGACTCTGATCTTTCCAATTTTGCTATGAAAAGCAATCCGCCGGCTAGATGAGCTAAGACAAAGGGATTCCTCTCTAATGCTCGTTCCCAAACTGGTGAGGTTGATCGGCTTCTAAAGGACCAGCTCCTTTATTTTGGAGAAACTTTCTCATCCAGCAAAGAATAGGTGATGTGATTGCTGGAATGCTTGAAAGGATGAACTGGTTTGCACATTCATCATCTTTTTTTGCCTTCCCAAGCAGAACAAATCCAAATCCCTTAGTGGCTCGCTAGCCGGCCATGGCTATGCTTTATTTAGTGCTGAACCACTTCCCCGCTTCATGTTTTATGTCTTCCTATAGCCGCCATTGACTTGACTAACCAACCTGAGCTATCGTAAGGAAACCCTAGGTTGATTGCCGAAAGGTCTCGGTTCTTGCGAAGCGCGGTCTTTGGTTGCAGCGTGAAGGGGCCTCAAGCAAGTGCTCATTGGTGGAAAGACCGAGCAGCTCTCCCTCCTAACTTCTCATCTGC
>JABXEQ010000085.1:7500-10000 GCA_012066045.3 Morus alba | reverse complement strand
TAGCCATTCGCCTTCACGAAGAGGATAGTGCTTTCAGACGGGGTTCTCAATCGTGCCTAGAAGCTTATAACCATGAAGCGGCAGTAAAGAGTGCATTCTTTTATTCATACTACGGTACGGTTCAGTGCGCTATCAGTCCAGCGAAGCAGTAGCAAGAAAAAGAGTACCAAGCAAGCAAAGGAGCCAAAGCCCGTCAGCAAACCAGTAAGTTGCGAGTGTGTGAGTGCGCCTGTTCAACTTCAACTCTTTCAGATGCCGAATCTGAAGAAGCAGCTGCCACTAGAGAAAGAGAAGTATCAGCAAAAGCCGAATCCGAAGACGCATCTGCACCCGAATCACCTAAAGCAGAAGTCTTCATCCGATGACGCCACTTGTTGCCGTTGATGGACGTTGCAACAGCACCGGTGCCGGTCATGCTTCAAAGTGGAACAAAACAGATTGGTTCTAGTTTCTATGAGTCGACAGGAGAAGCACCGCTCAAAGGAACTTTCGCGAAAGCCGGTCATTTTGACCTTGTTTTATTAAAGGAGTGGACCGTACTCGAAGGAAAAAAACCTCGAACCGAGGCGGTTGATGGGGAGCTTGTAGCTTATGGTGCTTTCTTCCCTGCCTATTACGCCTTTTACGATTTTCTTTTTGACCTTGTTTTCCGAAGCCTTTTTTTCAAAAAGTAGATGAAAAAGTGGACGGGTATTGAATTGTTCTTAGCTTGGCGCGCTTGCTTCCCTCTAAAGAAGCACAACCGTAACGCTTTGAAGTCTTAGGTGAATCACTCAATTCTTTCCGTACCGCCCTCTCTCGAAGCAGTATTTCCCTCAGCAGCATATCCAGTTTATTCCGAACTAACATATCTTTTTTCTCCTGAACCAAAGGATCCCTTTTATCCCGCGGATTCCGCTTTTTCCGAATCAACATATAATTGTTGCTAGGTCAGTCATAGGGTTATTTCCAGTCTAGTCTAGAATCAACACCAAACAAAGCTTCACCTTAACTACGTACAAGATACCTGTGAAAGCCCTGACCGTGGTGGACGCATGCACTCGCAACACAAAAGTCAAGCGAAAGATGCCCCTCCATATGATGGCTTCCTATACCGTACACTAGCAGCATACAGAGCCGGTTCCCCGATACAACATTGAATCTGATATACTTTTTAGAAAAAGGATTACATTCAGGCTATTCCTGTCGTAAAAGCCAATCAAAAAAAAAAGCAGTTTGACTCAAGCCAAGTAGGAGAAGCAGCCAAGGAAGGAACCCAAGCTAACGCAACTCTCCGCAAACTAGCTGCAGTTGAAGGCGCTTCGACTTGAGAGGAAGAAGTGGAGAAGGAAGCGACAAGTTCCTCAGATAGGCACGGCCACCACCCCGTGACGCTCCCAAACCGATCGCTATCGTTTTCTTGCTTTCTTGTTGTCTTGAATTGTTATAGAACGGCTTTATATCAGGTATAGTTGGTAGGATGAAGCCTTAGTGGATATAGCAAGTGTGCCGGGGATGCGGCTCGGGCGTAGTAGGTCTGGACGCCTAGCATGAAACAGCCTTCTCTGGTAGCGGCACTATACCTTAGTATCTCTCTAGCTTCCAGTCTATATAAAATCTATATAAAACGTAGTTAGCAGAGGTAAGTCTGTCTGGCGTTCCCTCGCGTAAAGGGCGACTTTGGCATCGGCTCTCTCTCGTTAGGTAATTACCGAGGCGAAAGCCGCTCTCTCGGAAGTCAGTTTCCCCGCCATCTTAGTGGTACTAGTCTAATAAACTTTCACTTGAACTGCCAAGACTCGGATTTTTTTTTGTTGTGGTAACGCCCTTCTAGAATTACGTTTAACGTCCCTTTATTACTTTCCCGATCGGCGCCTCGGGTCGGTAGCCGGGCTCCGTTACTACCACGGCTACTATCGACCCGAGCCCAAAGAAGGAAAAGAACGGACTAAAGCGAGGAGTTCATTAGCCATACATAGTGAAGGGGTCAACCTCTTTTCATGACCCATGGCCCCAGTGTGTCACTTGGTTAGCATTTCTAGAACAAATGTTGTAGGGTTGGTTTTTCGATAGGGAAAGAGGGGTTGTTGGCTGTAGTTGAGACACGTTTTTCGGCTGGACGATATGGATTTATTCGAGATGGTTAACCACTTTTTTAAGCGTGAGAGGGAGGTCATTCAGAACCCGCTGGCTCCAGAACCGGTGGAAGTTCCCCACGCCGATCCCCATCAAGAACAACGTGAGGCACTTCGAAGTGCCATTCTTTGATTCTTGAGCAAGTTCGGGAACATTGTGAGAAGGGGAAAGGGCGGCTGTCCGTTCACTTTCCGGAAATGGCAGAAATCTATTCCAGTGCCGCAGAGAACATTATGTCTCGCGATCTGGAAATATCTGCGGAGATGGATACTGAAACCCTCCGCGGATGGGTGGAGGAGATAAAGGAGAACCCCAATCTCCTAAAAATCCCTCATTAGGGAACACCTGTAAGATGAGTCTGCCGCTTTCTTTCATAACAGAGCCG
>JABXEQ010000113.1:0-36701 GCA_012066045.3 Morus alba | reverse complement strand
CGATTTACGGATCAAGAGTTATGGCCGTATTCGATCCACTTTTTTGATTTTTTTCCTCCAAATCGGATGAAAACAAGTGAATTTTTGCCTAAAAAATTGGGTTGGCGGATTTCGCCTCGCCTTATTTGTAGAGCTCGAAAAGTTTTTCGATTTGGTATATTATAGTCGCAGCAACAATTTCTGGAACAAAAGTTATGGCCGACTTCAGCCACAATTCTTTGATTTTTTTTCCTCTGAAACGGATGAAAACGAGTGAATTTTGGCCAAAAAAATTCCGTTGGCGGGGTTTGCCCGTCCTCATTTGTAGAGCTCGAAAAGCGCTTCGATTTGGTATATTATAGGCCCAGCAACGATTTCTGGATCAAGAGTTATGGTCGTATTCAGTCATTGTTTTTTGATTTTTTCCTCCAAATCGGATGAAAACAAGTGAATTTTGGCCTAAAAAATTGGGTTGGCGGATTTCCTCCTCGCCTTATTTGTAGAGCTCGAAAAGTGCTTCGATTTGGTATATTATAGTCCCAGCAACAATTTCTGGAACAAAAGTTAAGGCAAACTTCAGCCACAATTCTCTGATTTTTTTTCCTCCTCGGCGGATGAAAACAAGTGAATTTTGGGCGGAAAAAATTCCATTGGCGGGGTTCGCCCTACCCTCATTTGTTGAGCTCGAAAAGTGCTTCGATTTGGTATATTATAGGCCCAAACAATGATTTATGGATCAAGAGTTATGGCCGTATTCGATCCTGATTTTTTTGATTTTTTTCCTCCAAATCGGATGAAAACAAGTGAATTTTGGCCTAAAAAATTGGGTTGGCGGATTTCCAGTCTCCTTATTTGTAGAGCTCGAAAAGAGCTTCGATTTTGTTTATTATAGTCCCAGCAACGATTTCTAGAACAAAAGTTATGGCCGACTTCAGCCACAATTCTCTGATTTTTTTCCCCCGAAATTGATGAAAACAAGTGAATTTTGTCCGAAAAAATTCCGTTGAAGGGGTTCGCCCTACCTCATTTGTTGAGCTCGAAAAGGGCTTCGATTTGGTATATTATAGGCTCAGCAACGATTTCTGGATCAAGAGTTATGGTCGTATTCAGTCACAGTTTTTTATTTTTTTCCTCCAAATCGGATGAAAAGAATTGAATTTTGTCCTAAAAAATTGGGTTGGCGGATTTCGCCTCGCCTTATTTGTAGAGCTCGAAAAGTGCTTCGAATTGGTATATTATAATCCTAGCAACAATTTCTAGAACAAAAGTTATGGCCGACTTCAGCCACAATTCTTTGATTTTTTTCCTCCGAAACTGATTAAAAGAAGTGAATTTGGGCCGAAAAAATTCCGCTAGCGGGGTTCGCCCTTCCTCATTTGTAGAGCTCGAAAAGGGCTTCGATTTGGTATATTATAGGCCCAGCAACGATTTCTGGATCAAGAGTTATGGACGTATTCAGTCACAGTTTTTTAATTTTTTTCCTCCAAATCGGATGAAAACAAGTGAATTTTGGCCTAAAAAATTGGGTTGGCGGATTTCGCCTCGCCTTATTTGTAGAGCTCGAAAAGTGTTTCGATTTGGTATATTATAGTCCCAGCAACAATTTTTGGAACAAATGTTATGGCCGACTTTAGCCACAATTCTCTGATTTTTTTCCTCCGAAATTGATGAAAACAAGTGAATTTTGGCCAAAAAATTCCGTTGGCGGGGTTCGCCCTACCTCATTTGTTGAGCTCGAAAAGTGCTTCGATTTGGTATATTATAGGCCCGAAGAACGATTTACGGATCAAGAGTTATGGTCGTATTCGATCCACAGTTTTTTTTTTTTTTTTCCTCCAAATCGGATGAAAACAAGTGAATTTTGGCCTAAAAAATTGGGTTGGCGGATTTCGCCTCGCCTTATTTGTAGAGCTCGAAAAAGTGCTTCGATTTGGTATATTATAGTCCCAGCAACAATTTCTAGAACAAAAGTTATGGCCGACTTCAGCCACAATTCTCTGATTTTTTTCCTCCGAAACGGATGAAAACAAGTGAATTTTGGCCGAAAAAATTCCGCTGGCGGGGTTCGCCCTCCCTCATTTGTTGAGCTCGAAAAGAGCTTGATTTGGTATATTATAGGCCCAGCAACGATTTACGGATCAAGAGTTATGGTCGTATTCAATTTTTGATTTTTTTCCTCCAACAAAAACAAGTTAATTTTTTTGCCTAAAAAAATTGGGTTGGCGGATTTCACCTTTCCTTATTTGTGTAGAGCTCGAAAAGTGCTTCTTTGGTTTTTTTCCTCAAAAAAAGTTATGGCCGACTTGAAAATTCTCTGATTTTTTTCCTCCGAAACTGATGAAAACAAGTGAATTTTGGCCAAAAAAATTCCGCTGGCGGGGTTCGCCCTACCTCATTTGTTGAGCTCGAAAAGTGCTTCGATTTGGTATATTATAGGCCCGGCAACGATTTCTGGATCAAGAGTTAGGGCCGTATTCAGTCACAGTTTTTTGATTTTTTTCCTCCAAATCGGATGAAAACAAGTGAATTTTGGCCTAAAAAATTGGGTTGGCGGATTTCGCCTCGCCTTATTTGTAGAGCTCGAAAAGTGCTTCGATTTGGTATATTACAGTCCCAGCAACATTATCTGGAACAAAAGTTATGGCCGACTTCAGCCACAATTCTCTGATTTTTTTTCCTCCGAAACTGATGAAAACAAGTGAATTTTGGCCGGAAAAATTCCATTCGCGAGGTTCGCCCTCCTCATTTGTAGAGCTCGAAACGTGCTTCGATTTGGTATATTGTAGGCCCAGCAATGATTTATGGATCAAGGGTTATGGCCGTATTCAGTTACAGTTTTTAAATTTTTTTTCCTCCAAATCTTATGAAAACAAGTGAATTTTGGCCTAAAAATTGGGTTGGCGGTTTCGCCCTCTCCTTATTTGTAGAGCTCGAAAAAAGCTTCGATTTGGTATATTATAGTCCCAAAGAACAATTTCTAGAACAAAAGTTATGGCCGACTTGACCCACAATTCTCTGATTTTTTTCCCCGAATTGATGAAAACAAGTGAATTTTGGCCGAAAAAATTCCATTGAAGGGGTTCGCCCTACCTCATTTGTTGAGCTCGAAAAAGGGCTTCGATTTGGTATATTATAGGCCCAGCAACGATTTCTGGATCAAGAGTTATGGTCGTATTCAGTCACAGTTTTTTTGATTTTTTTCCTCCAAATCGGATGAAAACAAGTGAATTTTGGCCTAAAAAATTGGGTTGGCGGTTTCGCCTTGCCTTATTTGTAGAGCTCGAAAAAGTGCTTCGATTTGGTATATTATAGTCCTAGCAACAATTTCTGGAACAAAAGTTATGGCCGACTTCAGCCACAATTCTTTGATTTTTTTTCCTCCGAAACTGATGAAAACAAGTGAATTTTGGCCGAAAAAATTCCGTTGGCGGGGTTCGCCCTTCCTCATTTGTTGAGCTCGAAAAAGGGCTTGATTTGGTATATTATAGGCCCAGCAACGATTTTTGGATCAAGAGTTATGGTCGTATTCGATCCACGATTTTTGATTTTTTTTCCTCCAAATCGGATGAAAACAAGTGAATTTTGGCCTAAAAAATTGGGTTGGCGGATTTCACCTCGCCTTATTTTGTAGAGCTCAAAAAGTGTTTCGATTTGGTATATTATAGTCCCAAACAATTTTTTTTGAACAAAAGTTATGGCCGACTTTGACCACAATTCTCTTTTTTTTTCCTCGAAAATAGATGAAAACAAGTGAATTTTGGCCAAAAAAAATCCGTTGGCGGGGTTCCCTACCTCATTTGTTGAGCTCGAAAAAGCTTTCGATTTGGTATATTATAGGCCCAACAACGATTTACGGATCAAGAGTTATGGTCGTATTCAATCCGATTTTTTTTTTTTTTCTCCAAATCGGATGAAAACAAGTGAATTTTGGCCTAAAAAATTGGGTTGGCGGATTTCACCTCTCCTTTATTTGTAGAGCTCGAAAAGTGCTTGATTTGGTATATTATAGTCCCAACAACAATTTACGGAACAAAAGTTATGGCCGACTTGACCACAATTCTCTGATTTTTTTCCTCCAAAACTGATGAAAAAACAAGTGAATTTTGGCCAAAAAAATTCCGTTGGCGGGGTTCACCCCTACCTCATTTGTTGAGCTCGAAAAGCGCTTCGATTTGGTATATTATAGGCCCCGCAACGATTTCTGGATCAAGAGTTATGGCCGTATTCAGTCACAGTTTTTTGATTTTTTTTCCTCAAAATCGGTTGAAAACAAGTGAATTTTTGACTAAAAACTTGGGTTGGCTGATCTCGCCTCGCCTTATTTGTAGAGCTCGAAAAGTGTTTCGATTTGGTATATTATAGTCCCGGCAACAATTTCTGGAACAAAAGTTAAGGCCGACTTCAGCCACAATTCCCTGATTTTTTCCTCCGAAACTGACGAAAAGAAGTGAATTTTGGCCAAAAAAAATTACGTTGGCGGGGTTCGCCCTTCCTCATTTGTAGAGCTCGAAAAGGGCTTCGATTTGGTATATTATAGGCCCAGCAACGATTTTTGGATCAAGAGTTATGGCCGTATTCAGTCACAGTTTTTTGATTTTTTTTCCTCCAAATCGGATGAAAACAAGTGAATTTTGCCCTAAAAAATTGGGTTGGCGATTTCGCCTCGCCTTATTTGTAGAGCTCGAAAAGTGTTTCGATTTGGTATATTATAGTCCCAGCAAAAATTTCTGGAACAAAAGTTATGGCCGAGTTCAGCCACAATTCTCTGATTTTTTTCCTCCGAAACTGATGAAAACAAGTGAATTTTGGCCGAAAAAATTCCGTTGGCGGGGTTCGCCCTACCTCATTTGTTGAGCTCGAAAAGTGCTTCGATTTGGTATATTATAGGCCCGGCAACGATTTCTGGATCAAGAGTTAGGGTCGTATTCAGTCATAGTTTTTTGATTTTTTTCCTCCAAATCGGATGAAAACAAGTGAATTTTGGCCTAAAAAATTGGGTTGGCGGATTTCACCTCGCCTTATTTGTAGAGCTCGAAAAGTGCTTCGATTTGGTATATTATAGTCCCAGCAACAATTTCTGGAACAAAAGTTATGGCCGACTTCAGCCACAATTCTCTGATTTTTTTCCTCCGAAACTGATGAAAACAAGTGAATTTTGGCCGAAAAAATTCCGTTGGCGGGGTTCGCCCTTCCTCATTTGTAGAGCTCAAAACGTGCTTCGATTTGGTATATTGTAGGCCCGAAGAATGATTTATGGATCAAGAGTTATGGCCGTATTCATCCCACATTTTTTGATTTTTTTTTCCTCCAAATCGGATGAAAACAAGTGAATTTTTGGCCTAAAAAATTGGGTTGGCGGTTTTCACCTCTCCTTATTTGTAGAGCTCGAAAAGTGCTTGATTTGGTATATTATAGTCCCAAAGAACAATTTCTAGAACAAAAGTTATGGCCGACTTGACCACAATTCTCTGATTTTTTTCCTCCGAACTGATGAAAACAAGTGAATTTTGGCCGAAAAAAAATTCCATTGAAGGGTTCGCCCTACCTCATTTGTTGAGCTCGAAAAAGTGCTTGATTTGGTATATTATAGGCCCAACAACGATTTACGGATCAAGAGTTATGGTCGTATTCGATCCACAGTTTTTTGATTTTTTTCTCCAAATCGGATGAAAACAAGTGAATTTTGGCCTAAAAAATTGGGTTGGCGGATTTTCGCCTCGCCTTATTTGTTTGAGCTCGAAAAAGTGCTTCGATTTGGTATATTATAGTCCCAGCAACAATTTCTAGAACAAAAGTTATGGCCGACTTGACCACAATTCTCTTTTTTTTTCTCCGGCGGATGAAAACAAGTGAATTTTGGCGAAAAAATTCCGTTGGCGGGGTTCGCCCTTCCCTCATTTGTTGAGCTCGAAAAAGTGCTTCGATTTGGTATATTATAGGCCCAACAAATTTGGTTACGGATCAAGAGTTATGGCCGTATTCGATCCAGATTTTTTGATTTTTTCCTCCAAATCGGATGAAAACAAGTGAATTTTGGCCTAAAAATTGGGTTGGCGGTTTCGCCTCGCCTTATTTGTAGAGCTCTCAAAAAGTTTCGATTTGGTATATTATAGTCCCAACAACAATTTTGAACAAAAGTTATGGCGACTTTCACCACAATTCTCGATTTTTTTCCTCCGAAATAGATGAAAACAAGTGAATTTTGGCCCAAAAAATTCCGTTGGCGGGGTTCGCCCTACCTCATTTGTTGAGCTCGAAAAGTGCTTGATTTGGTATATTATAGGCCCGACAACGATTTACGGATCAAGAGTTATGGCCGTATTCATTCCATCCACGATTTTTTTTTTTTTTCTCCAAATCGGATGAAAACAAGTGAATTTTGGCCTAAAAAATTGGGTTGGCGGATTTCACCTCGCCTTATTTGTAGAGCTCGAAAAGTGCTTTCGATTTGGTATATTATAGTCCCAACAACAATTTACGGAACAAAAGTTATGGCCGACTTGACCACAATTCTCGATTTTTTTTTCTCCGAAACCGATGAAAACAAGTGAATTTTGGCGAAAAAAAAAAATTCGTTTGGCGGGGTTCGCCCTACCTCATTTGTTGAGCTCGAAAAGTGCTTGATTTGGTATATTATAGGCCCAACAACGATTTACGGATCAAGAGTTATGGCCGTATTCAATCCACATTTTTTGATTTTTTTTTTTTTCTCCAAATCGGATTGAAAACAAGTGAATTTTGGCCTAAAAAATTGGGTTGGCGATTTCGCCTCGCCTTATTTGTAGAGCTCGAAAAAAAGTTTTGATTTGGTATATTATAGTCCCAAAGAACAATTTACGGAACAAAAGTTATGGCCGACTTCACCCACAATTCTCTGATTTTTTTTCCTCCAAAAAACGGTGAAAACAAGTGAATTTTGGCCAAAAAAATTCCGTTGGCGGGGTTCGCCCTTCCTCATTTGTTGAGCTCGAAAAAAGGTGCTTCGATTTGGTATATTATAGGCCCGACAACGATTTTTGGATCAAGAGTTATGGCCGTATTCAATCCATTGTTTTTTTTTTTTCCTCCAAATCGGATGAAAACAAGTGAATTTTGGCCTAAAAATTGGGTTGGCGGATTTCACCTCGCCTTTTTTAGAGCTCGAAAAGTGCTTCGATTTGGTATATTATAGTCCCAAAACAATTTCGGAACAAAAGTTATGGCCGACTTTTGACCACAATTCTCGATTTTTTTCCTCCGAAACTATGAAAACAAGTGAATTTTGGCGAAAAAAAAATCCGTTGGCGGGGTTCGCCCTACCTCATTTGTTGAGCTCGAAAAGAGCTTCGATTTGGTATATTATAGGCCCAGCAACGATTTCTGGATCAAGAGTTATGGTCGTATTCAGTCCATTGTTTTTTTTTTTTTCCTCAAAATCGGATGAAAACAAGTGAATTTTGGCCTAAAAAATTGGGTTGGCGGATTTCGCCTCGCCTTATTTGTAGAGTTCGAAAAGTGCTTTGATTTGGTATATTATAGTCCCAGCAACAATTTCTAGAACAAAAGTTATGGCCGACTTCAGCCACAATTCTCTGATTTTTTTCCTCCGAAACTGGTGAAAACAAGTGAATTTTGGCCGAAAAAATTCCGCTGGCGGGGTTCGCCCTACCTCATTTGTTGAGCTCGAAAAGTTCTTCGATTTGGTATATTATAGGCCGGGCAACGATTTCTGGATCAAGAGTTAGGGCCGTATTCAGTCACAGATTTTTTTCTTTTTTTCCTCCAAATCGGATGAAAAGAAGTGAATTTTGGCCTAAAAAATTGGGTTGGCGGATTTCACCTCGCCTTATTTGTAGAGCTCAAAAAAGTGTTTCGATTTGGTATATTATAGTCCCAAAACAATTTTTTTGAACAAAAAGTTATGGCCGACTTGACCACAATTCTCTGATTTTTTTTCCTCCGAAACTAGATGAAAACAAGTGAATTTTGGCCAAAAAAAAATCCCGTTGGCGGGGTTCGCCCTACCTCATTTGTTGAGCTCGAAAAGTGCTTCGATTTGGTATATTATAGGCCCAACAACGATTTACGGATCAAGAGTTATGGCCGTATTCGATCCACGATTTTTTGATTTTTTCCTCCAAATCGGATGAAAACAAGTGAATTTTGGCCTAAAAAATTGGGTTGGCGGTTTCGCCTCGCCTTATTTGTAGAGCTCGAAAAGTGCTTGATTTGGTATATTATAGTCCCAACAACAATTTACGGAACAAAAGTTATGGCCGACTTGACCACAATTCTCTGATTTTTTTTTTTTCCAAAAACGGAATGAAAACAAGTGAATTTTGGCGAAAAAAAAAATCCGTTGGCGGGTTCGCCCCTCCCTCATTTGTTGAGCTTGAAAAGAGCTTTCGATTTGGTATATTATAGGCCCAGCAACGATTTCTGGATCAAGAGTTATGGCCGTATTCAGTCACAGTTTTTTGATTTTTTTCCTCCAAATCGGATGAAAACAAGTGAATTTTTGCCTAAAAAATTGGGTTGGCGGATTTCGCCTCGCCTTATTTGTAGAGCTCGAAAAGTTTTTCGATTTGGTATATTATAGTCCCAGCAACAATTTCTGGAACAAAAGTTATGGCCGACTTCAGCCACAATTCTCTGATTTTTTTCTCCGAAAACCCGAAAAAAAACAAGTGAATTTTGGCCAAAAAATTTCGCTGGCGGCGTTCGCCCTACCTCATTTTTTGAGCTCGAAAAGTGCTTCAATTTGGTATATTATAGGCCCGGCAACGATTTTGGAACAAGAGTTATGGCCGTATTCAGTCGCAGATTTTTTATTTTTTTCCTCCAAATCGGATGAAAACAAGTGAATTTTTTACTAAAAAAAAATTGGCGGATTTCGCCTCGCCTTTTTTTAGAGCCCTCGAAAAGTGCTTCGATTTGGTATATTATAGTCCCAAAGAACAATTTTTTGGAACAAAAGTTATGGCCGACTTGACCACAATTCTCTGATTTTTTCCTCTGAAACTGATGAAAACAAGTGAATTTTGGCCGAAAAAATTCCGTTGGCGGGGTTCGCCCTACCTCATTTGTTGAGCTCGAAAAAGAGCTTCGATTTGGTATATTATAGGCCCGAGAACGATTTACGGATCAAGAGTTATGGTCGTATTCATCCATCCATTTTTTTTGATTTTTTTTCCTCCAAATCGGATGAAAACAAGTGAATTTTGGCCTAAAAAATTGGGTTGGCGGATTTCACCTCGCCTTATTTAGAGCTCGAAAAGTGCTTCGATTTGGTATATTATAGTCCCAAACAATTTTACGGAACAAAAGTTATGGCCGACTTCACCATAAATTCTCTGATTTTTTCCTCCGAAACTATGAAAACAAGTGAATTTTGGCGAAAAAAATTCCGTTTGGCGGGGTTCGCCCTACCTCATTTGTTGAGCTCGAAAAAGTGCTTCGATTTGGTATATTATAGGCCCAACAATTTTACGGATCAAGAGTTATGGCCGTATTCGATCCTGATTTTTTTTTTTTTTTTCCTCCAAATCGGATGAAAACAAGTGAATTTTGGCCTAAAAATTGGGTTGGCGGTTTCACCTCCCTTATTTGTAGAGCTCGAAAAAAAGTGCTTCGATTTGGTATATTATAGTCCCAAAGAACAATTTCTAGAACAAAAGTTATGGCCGACTTGACCACAATTCTCTTTTTTTTTTTTCTCTCGAAACTTGATGAAAACAAGTGAATTTTGGCCGAAAAAATTTCCGTTGGCGGGGTTTCGCCCTACCTCATTTGTTGAGCTCGAAAAAAGTGCTTCGATTTGGTATATTATAGGCCCGACAACGATTTACGGATCAAGAGTTATGGTCGTATTCGATCCACGATTTTTTGATTTTTTTTTCTCCAAATCAGATGAAAACAAGTGACTTTTGGCCTAAAAAGTTGGGTTGGCGGATTTCGCCTCGCCTTTTTTGTAGAGCTCGAAAAGTGCTTCGATTTGGTATATTATAGTCCCAGCAACAATTTCTAGAACAAAAGTTATGGCCGACTTCAGCCACAATTCTCTGATTTTTTCCTCCGAAACGGATGAAAACAAGTGAATTTTGGCCGAAAAAATTCCGTTGGCGGGGTTCGCCCTACCTCATTTGTTGAGCTCGAAAAGAGCTTCGATTTGGTATATTATAGGCCCAGCAACGATTTCTGGATCAAGAGTTATGGCCGTATTCAGTCACAGTTTTTTTTTTTTTCCTCCAAATCGGATGAAAACAAGTGAATTTTGGCCTAAAAAATTGGGTTGGCGGATTTCGCCTCGCCTTTTTTGTAGAGCTCGAAAAGTGCTTCGATTTGGTATATTATAGTCCCAGCAACGATTTCTGGAACAAAAGTTATGGCCGACTTCAGCCACAATTCTCTGATTTTTTCCTCTGAAACTGATGAAAACAAGTGAAGTTTGGCCGAAAAAATTCCGTTGGCGGTGTTTGCCCTACCTCATTTGTTGAGCTCGAAAAGAGCTTCGATTTGGTATATTATAGGCCCCCAACACGATTTACGGATCAAGAGTTATGGCCGTATTCGATCCTGATTTTTGATTTTTTTCCTCCAAATCGGATGAAAACAAGTGAATTTTGCCTAAAAAATTGGGTTGGCGGTTTTCACCTCGCCTTTTTTAGAGCTCGAAAAAGTGCTTCGATTTGGTATATTATAGTCCCAAAACGATTTTAGGAACAAAAGTTATGGCCGACTTGACCACAATTCTCTGATTTTTTCCTCCGGCCCGTGAAAACAAGTGAATTTTGGCCAAAAAAATTCCGTTGGCGGGGTTTCGCCCCCTCCCTCATTTGTTGAGCTCGAAAAGTGCTTCGATTTGGTATATTATAGGCCCGGCAACGATTTCCGGATCAAGAGTTATGGCCGTATTCAGTCACAGTTTTTTTTGATTTTTTTCCTCCAAATCGGATGAAAACAAGTGAATTTTGGCCTAAAAAATTGGGTTGGCGGATTTCGCCTCGCCTTATTTGTAGAGCTCGAAAAGTGCTTCGATTTGGTATATTATAGTCCGAAGAACAATTTCGGAACAAAAAGTTATGGCCGACTTGACCACAATTCTCTATTTTTTTTCCTCCAAACTATGAAAACAAGTGAATTTTGGCGAAAAAAAAATTCCGTTGGCGGGGTTCGCCCTACCTCATTTGTTGAGCTCGAAAAGTGCTTTGATTTGGTATATTATAGGCCCGACAACGATTTTTGGATCAAGAGTTATGGCCGTATTCGATCCTGATTTTTTGATTTTTTTTTCTCCAAATCGGATGAAAACAAGTGAATTTTGGCCTAAAAAATTGGGTTGGCGGATTTCGCCTCGCCTTATTTTTGTAGAGCTCGAAAAGTGCTTTCGATTTGGTATATTATAGTCCCAAAGAACAATTTTTGGAACAAAAGTTATGGCCGACTTGACCACAATATCTCTGATTTTTTTCTCCGGCGGATGAAAACAAGTGAATTTGGGCCGAAAAAATTCCATTGGCGGGGTTAACCCTACCTCATTTGTTAAGCTCGAAAAGTGCTTCGATTTGGTATATTATAGGCCCAGCAACGATTTCTAGATCAAGAGTTAGGGTCGTATTCAGTCACAGTTTTTTGATTTTTTTTCCTCCAAATCGGATGAAAACAAGTGAATTTTGGCCTAAAAAATTGGGTTGGCGGATTTCACCTCGCCTTATTTGTAGAGCTCGAAAAGTGCTTCGATTTGGTATATTATAGTCCCAGCAACAATTTCTGGAACAAAAGTTATGGCCGACTTCAGCCACAATTCTCTGATTTTTTTCTCCGAAACTAATGAAAACAAGTGAATTTTGGCCGAAAAAATTCCGTTGGCGGGGTTCGCCCTTCCTCATTTGTTGAGCTCGAAAAGGGCTTCGATTTGGTATATTATAGGCCCAGCAACGATTTCTGGATCAAGAGTTATGGCCGTATTCAGTCACAGTTTTTTGATTTTTTTCCTCCAAATCGGATGAAAACAAGTGAATTTTGGCCTAAAAAATTGGGTTGGCGGATTTCGCCTCACCTTATTTGTAGAGCTCGAAAAGTGCTTCGATTTGGTATATTATAGTCCCAGCAACAATTTTTAGAACAAAAAGTTATGGCCGACTTGACCACAATTCTCTCTGATTTTTTTCTCCAAAACGATTGAAAACAAGTGAATTTTGGCCTCCAAAAAAATTCCGTTGGCGAAAACAAGTGAATTTTGAGCTCGAAAAATTTGGTATATTATAGGCCCAGCAATTTACGGATCAAGAGTTATGGCCCTATTCGACCTCATTTTTTGAGCTTTTCCTCCAATGAAAACAAGTGAATTTTGGCCTATAAAATATTGGCGGTTTCCCTTTCCCTTTTTGTAGATCAAAAGTGCTTCGATTTGGTATATTATAGTCCCGCAACGATTTTTGGAACAAAAGTTATGGCGTACTTGACCACAATTTTTATTTTTTTTCTCCAAATCGGATGAAAACAAGTGAATTTTGGCCTAAAAAAAATGGGTTGGCGGGGTTCAAGCTACCTCATTTGTTGAGCTCGAAAAAGTGCTTTGATTTGGTATATTATAGTCCCAGCAACAATTTACGGATCAAAAGTTATGGCCGTATTCAATCCACAATTTTTGATTTTTTTTTTCTCCAAATCGGATGAAAACAAGTGAATTTTGGCCTAAAAAATTGGTTGGCGGGGTTCGCCCCTCCCTTTTTTGTAGAGCTCGAAAAAGTGCTTCGATTTGGTATATTATAGTCCCAAAACGATTTACGGAACAAAAAGTTATGCCGACTTCAATCCACAATTTTTTTTTTTTTTCCTCCAAATCGGATGAAAACAAGTGAATTTTGGCCTAAAAAAATTCCGTTGGCGGGTTCGCCCTCCCTCATTTGTTGAGCTCGAAAAAGTGCTTCGATTTGGTATATTATAGGCCCAAAGAACGATTTACGGATCAAAAGTTATGGTCGTATTCGATCCTGATTTTTTTTTTTTTTCTCCAAATCGGATGAAAACAAGTGAATTTTTGCCTAAAAAATTGGGTTGCGGTTTCGCCTCCCTTATTTGTAGAGCTCGAAAAGTGCTTCGATTTGGTATATTATAGTCCCAAAGAACAATTTTTACGGAACAAAAGTTATGGCCGACTTGACCACAATTCTTTTTTTTTCCTCCAAACCGGATGAAAACAAGTGAATTTTGGCCGAAAAAAATCCGTTGGCGGGGTTTCGCCCTACCTCATTTGTTGAGCTCGAAAAGTGCTTCGATTTGGTATATTATAGGCCCGACAACGATTTACGGATCAAGAGTTATGGCCGTATTCATCCACAATTTTTTTGATTTTTTTTTCCTCCAAATCGGATGAAAACAAGTGAATTTTGGCCTAAAAAATTGGGTTGGCGGTTTCACCTCGCCTTATTTGTAGAGCTCGAAAAAGTGCTTGATTTGGTATATTATAGTCCCACAACAATTTCTAGAACAAAAGTTATGGCCGACTTCAGACCACAATTCTCTGATTTTTCCTCCGAAACGGATGAAAACAAGTGAATTTTGGCGAAAAAATTCCGTTGGCGGGGGTTCGCCCTACCTCATTTGTTGAGCTCGAAAAGAGCTTGATTTGGTATATTATAGGCCCGACAACGATTTACGGATCAAGAGTTATGGCCGTATTCGATCCACAGTTTTTTGATTTTTTTTTCTCCAAATCGGATGAAAACAAGTGAATTTTGGCCTAAAAAATTTGGGTTGGCGGATTTCACCTCGCCTTTTTGTAGAGCTCGAAAAGTGCTTCGATTTGGTATATTATAGTCCCAGCAACAATTTCTGGAACAAAAGTTATGGCCGACTTCAGCCACAATTCTCTGATTTTTTTTTTCCGAAACTGATGAAAACAAGTGAATTTTGGCCAAAAAAATTCCGTTGGCGGGGTTCGCCCTACCTCATTTGTTGAGCTCGAAAAGTGCTTCGATTTGGTATATTATAGGCCCAGCAACGATTTCTGGATCAAGAGTTATGGCCGTATTCAGTCACAATTTTTTGATTTTTTTCCTCCAAATCGGATGAAAACAAGTGAATTTTTGCCTAAAAAATTGGGTTGGCGGATTTCACCTCTCTTTTTTTGTAGAGCTCGAAAAAGTGCTTCGATTTGGTATATTATAGTCCCAGCAACAATTTCTGGAACAAAAGTTATGGCCGACTTCAGCCACAATTCTCTGATTTTTTTCCTCCGAAACTGATGAAAACAAGTGAATTTTGGCCAAAAAAATTCCGCTGGCGGGGTTCGCCCTACCTCATTTGTTGAGCTCGAAAAGTGCTTCGATTTGGTATATTATAGGCCCGGCAACGATTTCTGGATCAAGAGTTAGGGCCGTATTCAGTCACAGTTTTTTTATTTTTTTCCTCCAAATCGGATGAAAACAAGTGAATTTTGGCCTAAAAAATTGGGTTGGCGGATTTCACCTCGCCTTATTTGTAGAGCTCGAAAAGTGCTTCGATTTGGTATATTATAGTCCCAGCAACGATTTCTGGAACAAAAGTTATGGCCGACTTCAGCCACAATTCTCTGATTTTTTTCCTCCGAAACTGATGAAAACAAGTGAATTTTGGCCGAAAAAATTCCGCTGGCGGGGTTCGCCCTACCTCATTTGTTGAGCTCGAAAAGTGCTTCGATTTGGTATATTATAGGCCCAGCAACGATTTCTGGATCAAGAGTTATGGCCGTATTCAGTCACAGTTTTTTGATTTTTTTCCTCCAAATCGGATGAAAACAAGTGAATTTTGGCCTAAAAAATTGGGTTGGCGGATTTCACCTCGCCTTTTTGTAGAGCTCGAAAAAAGTGCTTCGATTTGGTATATTATAGTCCCAAAGAACGATTTCTAGAACAAAAGTTATGGCCGACTTGACCACAATTCTCTATTTTTTTCCTCCAAACGGATGAAAACAAGTGAATTTTGGCGAAAAAAATTCCGTTGGCGGGGTTCGCCCTACCTCATTTGTTGAGCTTGAAAAGAGCTTCGATTTGGTATATTATAGGCCCGAAGAACGATTTTTTTGGATCAAGAGTTATGGCCGTATTCAATCCAGATTTTTTTTTTTTTTCCTCCAAATCGGATGAAAACAAGTGAATTTTTGCCCTAAAAAATTGGGTTGGCGGTTTTGCCTCCTTTTATTTGTAGAGCTCGAAAAGTGCTTCGATTTGGTATATTATAGTCCCAGCAACGATTTCTGGAACAAAAGTTATGGCCGACTTCACCCACAATTCTCTGATTTTTTTCCTCCAAAACTAATGAAAACAAGTGAATTTTGGCCGAAAAAATTCCGTTGGCGGGTTCGCCCTACCTCATTTGTTGAGCTCGAAAAAGAGCTTCGATTTGGTATATTATAGGCCCAACAACGATTTCTGGATCAAGAGTTATGGCCGTATTCAGTCACAGTTTTTTTTTTTTTCCTCCAAATCTGATGAAAACAAGTGAATTTTGGCCTAAAAAATTGGGTTGGCGGTTTCACCTCACCTTTTTTGTAGAGCTCGAAAAGTGCTTCGATTTGGTATATTATAGTCCCAAAGAACGATTTTGGGAACAAAAAAAGTTATGGCCGACTTCACCACAATTCTCTGATTTTTTCCTCCTCCGACGGATGAAAACAAGTGAATTTTGGCGAAAAAAATTCCGTTGGCGGGGTTCGCCCTACCTCATTTGTTGAGCTCGAAAAGAGCTTCGATTTGGTATATTATAGGCCCAAAGAACGATTTACGGATCAAGAGTTATGGCCGTATTCATCCACGGTTTTTTTGATTTTTTTTTCCTCCAAATCGGATGAAAACAAGTGAATTTTGGCCTAAAAAATTGGGTTGGCGGATTTCACCCTACCTTATTTGTAGAGCTCGAAAAGTGCTTCGATTTGGTATATTATAGTCCCAAAGAACGATTTCGGAACAAAAAAGTATGGGCCGACTTGACCACAATTCTCTGATTTTTTTCCTCCGAAACGGATGAAAACAAGTGAATTTTGGCGAAAAAAAAAATTCCGTGGCGGGGTTCGCCCTACCTCATTTGTTGAGCTCGAAAAGAGCTTCGATTTGGTATATTATAGGCCCGAAGAACGATTTTTGGATCAAGAGTTATGGCCGTATTCGATCCACGATTTTTTGATTTTTTTCCTCCAAATCGGATGAAAACAAGTGAATTTTGGCCTAAAAAATTGGGTTGGCGGATTTTGCCTTGCCTTTTTTTAGAGCTCGAAAAGTGCTTCGATTTGGTATATTATAGTCCCAAAGAACGATTTTTGGAACAAAAAGTTATGGCCGACTTCACCACAATTCTCTCGATTTTTTTTCTCCGAAACGGATGAAAACAAGTGAATTTTGGCGAAAAAAAAATCCGTTGGCGGGGTTCCCTACCTCATTTGTTGAGCTCGAAAAGAGCTTCGATTTGGTATATTATAGGCCCAACAACGATTTTTGGATCAAGAGTTATGGCCGTATTCAGTCACAGTTTTTTTTTTTTTTTCTCCAAATCGGATGAAAACAAGTGAATTTTGGCCTAAAAAATTGGGTTGGCGGATTTCGCCTCCTTTTTTTTGTAGAGCTCGAAAAGTGCTTCGATTTGGTATATTATAGTCCCAAAGAACGATTTTGGGAACAAAAAAGTATGGCCGACTTCACCCACAATTCTCGATTTTTTCCTCCGAAACGGATGAAAACAAGTGAATTTTGGCGAAAAAAATTCCGTTGGCGGGGTTTCCCCTACCCTCATTTGTTGAGCTCGAAAAGAGCTTCGATTTGGTATATTATAGGCCCGAGAACGATTTTACGGATCAAGAGTTATGGTGGCGTATTCATCCACGATTTTTTGATTTTTTCCTCCAAATCGGATGAAAACAAGTGAATTTTGGCCTAAAAAATTGGGTTGGCGGTTTCACCTCGCCTTTTTGTAGAGCTCAAAAAGTGCTTCGATTTGGTATATTATAGTCCCAAGAACAATTTTGGGAACAAAAGTTATGGCCGACTTCACCCACAATTCTTTGATTTTTTTTTCTCCAAAACGGATGAAAACAAGTGAATTTTGGCCTAAAAAAAATTCCGTTGGCGGGGTTCACCCTACCTCATTTGTTGAGCTTGAAAAAAGAGCTTTGAAAAGGCCCGAAGAACTTTACGATTTGGTATATTATAGTCCCCATACATCACGAGTTTGGGCGTATTCATTATTGCATTTTTTTTTTTTTTTTTCCAAATCGGATGAAAACAAAAATTTTGGCCGATTGGGTTGGCCCTCGCTTTTTTTTTCGAAAAGTTTTTTATATTATAGTCCTCCATTTTGGAACAAAAGTTATGGCCGATTCAAAACAATTCTAATTTTTTCCTTGAAACGGTGAAAAAGTGAATTTTGGCGAAAAAAATCCGTTTTGCGGGTTCGCCCCTACCTCATTTGTTGAGCTCGAAAAAGCTTCGATTTGGTATATTATAGGCCCAACAACGATTTTGGATCAAGAGTTATGGCCGTATTCGATCCACAATTTTTTTTTTTTTTTTTTTCCTCCAAATCGGATGAAAACAAGTGAATTTTGGCCTAAAAAATTGGGTTGGCGGGTTTTGCTCTACTTTTTTTGTAGAGCTCGAAAAGTGCTTGATTTGGTATATTATAGTCCCAAAGAACGATTTTGGAACAAAAGTTATGGCGACTTCACCACAATTCTCTGATTTTTCCTCCAAAAACGGATGAAAACAAGTGAATTTTGGCGAAAAAAATTCCGTTGGCGGGGGTTTTGCCCTACCTCATTTGTTGAGCTCGAAAAAAGCTTTGATTTGGTATATTATAGGCCCAACAACGATTTTGGATCAAGAGTTATGGCCGTATTCATCCACAGTTTTTTTTTTTTTTCCTCCAAATCGGATGAAAACAAGTGAATTTTGGCCTAAAAAATTGGGGGTTGGCGGTTTCACCTCGCCTTTTTTGTAGAGCTCGAAAAATAGCTTCGATTTGGTATATTATAGTCCCAAAGAACGATTTTCTAGAACAAAAGTTATGGCCGACTTGACCACAATTCTCGATTTTTTTTCCTCCAAACGGATGAAAACAAGTGAATTTTGGCCTAAAAAAAATTCCGTTGGCGGGGTTCACCCTACCTCATTTGTTGAGCTCGAAAAAAGAGCTTCGATTTGGTATATTATAGGCCCAGCAACGATTTCTGGATCAAGAGTTATGGCCGTATTCAGTCACTTTTTTTTTTTTTTTTCCTCCAAATCGGATGAAAACAAGTGAATTTTGGCCTAAAAAATTGGGTTGGCGGATTTCGCCTCGCCTTATTTGTAGAGCTCGAAAAGAGCTTCGATTTGGTATATTATAGTCCCAGCAACGATTTCGGGAACAAAAGTTATGGCCGACTTCAGCCACAATTCTCTGATTTTTTTCCTCCGAAACTGATGAAAACAAGTGAATTTTGGCCGAAAAAATTCCGTTGGCGGGGTTCGCCCTACCTCATTTGTTGAGCTCGAAAAGAGCTTCGATTTGGTATATTATAGGCCCAGCAACAATTTCTGGATCAAGAGTTATGGCCGTATTCAGTCACAGTTTTTTTTTTTTTTTTCCTCCAAATCGGATGGAAACAAGTGAATTTTGGCCTAAAAAATTGGGTTGGTGGATTTTGCCCCGCCTTATTTGTAGAGATCGAAAAGAGCTTCGATTTGGTATATTATAGTCCCAGCAACGATTTTGGGAACAAAAGTTATGGCCGACTTCACCCACAATTCTCTGATTTTTTTCCTCCGAAACAAATGAAACAAGTGAATTTTGGCGAAAAAAAAATTCCGTTGGCCGGGTTCGCCATACCTCATTTGTTGAGCTTGAAAAAGAGCTTCGATTTGGTATATTATAGGCCCAGCAACGATTTCTGGATCAAGAGTTATGGCCGTATTCAGCCAGATTTTTTTTGATTTTTTTCCTCCAAATCGGATGGAAACAAGTGAATTTTGGCCTAAAAAATTGGGTTGGCGGATTTCGCCTCGCTTTTTTGTAGAGCTCGAAAAGTGCTTCGATTTGTTATATTGTAGTCCCAGCAACGATTTCTGGAACAAAATTTATGGCCGACTTCAGCCACAATTCTCTGATTTTTTCTCTTGAAACGGATGAAAATAAGTGAATTTTGGCGAAAAAAAATTCCGTTGGCGGGGTTCGCCATACCTCATTTGTTGAGCTTGAAAAGAGCTTCGATTTGGTATATTATAGGCCCGAAGAACGATTTTTGGATCAAGAGTTATGGCGTATTCAATCCACCAGATTTTTTTTTTTTTTTCCTCCAAATCGGATGAAAACAAGTGAATTTTGGCCTAAAAAATTGGGTTGGCGGTTTTCACCTCGCCTTTTTTGTAGAGCTCGAAAAGAGCTTCGATTTGGTATATTATAGTCCCAAAGAACGATTTTGGAACAAAAGTTATGGCCGACTTCACCACAATTCTCTGATTTTTTTCCTCCAAACAAATGAAAACAAGTGAATTTTGGCGAAAAAAATCCGTTTGCGGGGTTCGCCCTACCTCATTTGTTGAGCTTGAAAAGAGCTTCGATTTGGTATAATATAGGCCCAGCAACGATTTTTGGATCAAGAGTTATGGCCGTATTCAGTCCCAGTTTTCTGATTTTTTCCTCCAAATCGGATGAAAACAAGTGAATTTTGGCATAAAAAATTGGGTTGGCGGATTTGGCCTCGCCTTTTTTGTGGAGCTCGAAAAGAGCTTCGATTTGGTATATTATAGTCCCAGCAACGATTTTGGGAACAAAAGTTGTGGCCGGCTTCACCCACAATTCTCTGATTTTTTTCCTCCGAAACAAATGAAACAAGTGAATTTTGGCCGAAAAAATTCCGTTGGCCGGGTTCGCCATACCTCATTTGTTGAGCTTGAAAAAAGCTTCGATTTGGTATATTATAGGCCCAGCAACGATTTCTGGATCAAGAGTTATGGCAGTATTCAGTCATAGTTTTTTGATTTTTTCCCCCAAGTCGGATGAAAACTCGTGAATTTTTGCCTAAAAAATTGGATTGGCGGATTTCGCCTCGCCTTATTTGTAGAGCTCGAAAAGTTTTTCGATTTGGTATATTATAGTCCCAGCAACAATTTCTGGAACAAATGATATAGCCGACTTGTTGGGAATAGTGTCCTAAAAGCATGAGATGTAAAAAGGATATTTATTATTTATTTAATAAAATAGATTATTCATCATTTTATGTGCATATATTTATGAATATTTTATGAATATCAAATAAAATTCCTTGATTATTTATGTAACCTTAAACATAGTTTATAAGTGTTATATACAAGAGGATAATGTTTAAGGATAATAATCAAAAGTAACTGTTCATAATGAATTTAATTAAAGTTTGGAATCTTTAATTAAAACATTATTAATACATGTCATTCCCATTTAGAATGGAACAGTGTTATCCGTGACTTTATTAATATGGCGAGATATTGAATGAGTGTATTTCGCATAATGAGATTATGTGGAACATGGACCTTGAACACAATATGAATTTCTAATAATTTCCGTTAAGCATAGAAATTCTAATTGAGTCTACCGATGGTTATATATAGAATGATCTAATCCCGAGTTCTTAACAAACTCCTATTTATGGATTTATGTCTTTTGATTTACTCGATGCAGTTCCGAAACCCTGAATCCTATTCCATGTATTTTGGAGACATAATGAAATAGGTAGTTGGGAATGTTATTATACGAGATGGAATCCATTCCTTCTTGAGAGAGAAGCGAGATAAATAATTCTCTTGAGTGTTGATTCGGTACTTGGATTAGTAAGAGCGCTACGGTTCATGAATTTGTTTTATGAATCACTATCCATTAGAGAATCAATGGTACTCAAGGATAAAGATGTAATTAGAGAGGTTAACGGTTCTACCCCGACTCTAATTATGAATTATTTATGGAGGATCGATCTATATGCAATGACTATATCAAATGGAAACTTCACGGTTTAGAAGTAATTAATGTCTATAATTACGAGAGTGCAATCCCAAGTTTATAGTGGAGTAACTATTGAATTAATAGAATTAATTAATTAATTAAAGTGTTTAATTAATTAATTATTAATTTTATTGGAGCTCGTAATTATAGGTCCATTAGTCCCCGCGTTGTCCTTGTAATTCTACCGCACACACAAAGGGCAAAATGGGAATTTTAGAATTACGGAATTCTAAAATTAAATACTCAAGAATAATTAATTGAGAATTAATTATTATTTAAATAATGAGATTATTTAAATTTGAATTTGAACATATCTAGATTTATCCATTTAAACTTATTTGATAAGTTGTTCAATTTAGAATTCAAATTAATTTAAGTTTGACTTAAATTCGAATTTGAATCTGAATTAAAATTGAACTACTGGATAATGGATAAAATATCTTCCTTCCTTATCTTATTTAGGTGCCACACATCAAAGGGATAAGGGGAAGGGATTTTTGTTCTAAAATTCAAAATTGGAGATAAGGATTTGATCCTATTTTGAAGTTTGACTTATTCTCTTTAAATATGAGATAAATGGAAAATTGTAGGACAATTTTTGACATATTTTTCAGCCCTAAGAAAGGTGGTGGCCGAAATTTCTCATAGGGAAAAGAGTGAAAAATATTTTTTCTCCAAAAATTCCACATCGTGCATGCGTTGGTGTTTGTGGAAATTCGAGTGTTTAAGAAACCGTTTTGTCTCACGTGTGCCCACACACACGTCTACGTGGAATCAAGGAATTGACGTGGAAGACTTTGGTGTTCTAAACACAAAAGCTTGGACCTAGGACTGTTCGTGGTCAAAGAAAATCAAGATATCATCCGAGTCGGCTACAAGGTATTTTTTCGGTTGATCCTTGAATCTTATAAATTAATGAGATTAATTTATTGGTGCATAAATTAATATAATCTATAGAGTATCTCAAAAGTTTTATGAAAATTTTTGTTATACACGATCCACCTTTCCGCTGCGTTTCCGCCGCCGAATTCGATTCGGCAACCAACAATTGGTATCAGAGAGGTCTATAGACGATATTAATTTATGCTTCGATTATTTGATAATTGAATATGTATGTATGTGATGATTAGGCACTTGCATTTATGGATGTTTATTTTTATTCATGATGATGAATGTATGGATGATGGATTTGGTCGTTAATTATATGGTTCCATGGATCGGTTATATTCATTCGTTAATAAAATTATTTGTAATTTAATTCGGGATTAGAATTATTGTAATTCTAGGATTTGGGTAGAATTAGGGTTTAAGATTTTGAATCAAGAAGGAGGCCTTGAAGATCATATTTGAAGCCTTCAAAGAAGCCCAGAAACTGCCCAGAAAAATTCTGAAATCGCGGCCCAGGTGCGTCCCGGACGCGGCCCAGGCGCGGCCAGGACGCCAGGCCCAGGCGCGTCCCAGGACGCGGCCCAGGCGCGGCCCGGGACGCGGCCCAGGTGCGTCCCGGACGCGGCCCAGGCGCGGGCAGGACGCGGCCCAGGCGCGGCCAGGACGCGGCCCAGGCGCGTCCCAGGACGCGGCCCAGGGCGCGCGCCAGGACGCGGCCCAGGAAGGTGCGTCCCCCGGAGACAAAAGAATGCCCAGGCGAATTCAAGAATCAAGACCCGGATGTAACGGAAGAATATAATTATTGTAATTATTTATTTATTCGATTCATTTAGTTGCGTTTTTCCATGGGACCGCAAATCCATCTCAATAGTTGATTGTCCATATTTATATTTTATGGCCGCGGCCCATGCATATAACATGCCATGTAGATATAATGTGCCCTCAATGTTTTTATAACATGTCATGATTTGATCCCGAATGGGCCCAAATCGGTTTGATCCCCGAATGGGCCTTTCGTAAACCCTCATAAAGCGTGCCCGAGCCGGAAAAGTTCCGGATCCCAAGGAAGGTGAAATCCAACCCGGAGACAAAGAATGAAGCCGAAGAATAAAGAATTCAAGAATCGAAGACCCGTTGATGTAACGGAAGAATATAATTATTGTAATTATTTATTTATTCGATTCGATTTAGTTGTAATTTATTTTTCCATGGGACCCGGTCAAATCCATCTCAATAGTTGATTGCATATATTTATATTTTATGTTGATAATTATATATTATATATGTCCATGCATATAACATGCCATGTAGATATATAATGTGCCTACTCATATGTTTTTTTATAACATGCCATGCATACACGCCGCAATTGTTATTGTTTATTTTATTTATTATAAAAGTGTTTTAGAAAAATAAAATAAAAATAAGAACTATCTTGTTGAAAATCGATTTAATATGATTAAATTGATTTAAGTTGCAAAATTGATTTGCAAAATAATGTTACATGTGAAATTGAATTTAAAAGTTAAATTTTTGAATTTCACATATCCGAAAAAAAAAATTGTTTATTTTTCGATTTGAAAATCATGAGATGCTTTTCAAACAAAATACATGTTTGCAAAATAATGAGTGGGAGAGGGTTGTATGACAATACGACCCACTAGTCTCCGCCGTTAGCGCAACACCGTGAGATCCGGAAAGGGGCTTTGCGGCGACATTGAATCGCCCTCCTAAAGGAGAGTGTCCTTGCCGGATCAATAACAAGGTTGGCTTCCTAGAGATAAGATTTCAGGATGTATTTCCGAATTGACTACCCAAAGGTAGCAATCCGGAGTTAAGTCTATGGGATCGAAAACGGTGGGTTACACTCATAAAATATAATCAAATTTGTTGGTTATATTTTGACCGAAAAAATAACGGTAGTTAATAAATATGAAAATATGAGATATTTTGACTATATTTATTAACTGAGAAGAGTCTCGGTCTAATTGGCATATAACTTGACTACCCAAAGGTACACTTTATATGTGGAAAATTAGATTATCGTTGGCACCTAAAATTAAAACATGATTTATGTATTTTCATGTGCATCATGCATCATATTTAATTGTGCCTAAATTAACATGCCTTGATATTCATGCACATAAATTAATTAGATGAATATTCTATTTATTTCCAGCAATATGTTGAATCCCATTATCACACTACTAGCGATTGAAAAATTAGACGGTGATAATTATGCTAAGTGGAAAAGTAACATGAACATACTATTGGTCTGCGAAGACTATAAGTTTGTCCTAGCGGAGGAATGTCCTCCTGAACCCGCGGCAACTGCATCCAAAACCGCGAGGGAGCCTTTTGATCGCTGGATCAAGGCCAACAATAAAGCAAAGTGCTTTATGCTGGCCAGTATGAGCGATGTGCTTCGCAAGAAGCATGAGGAGATGGAGACTGCTTATGAGATAATGGAGTCTCTAGAAGCCATGTTCGGCGCTCCTTCTGAAAAGGCTCGTTTGGATGCCGTAAGGGCTTTCATGAACGATAAGATGAAGAAAGGTTCTTCAGTCAAGGCACATGTTTTGAACATGATTGATCACCTCCACGATGCGGAGCTCAATGGTGCCAGAATCGATGAAGCCACCCAAGTTGGCATCATCCTGGAAAGCCTATCCCCTGACTTTCATGAGTTCGTAAACAACTTTGTTATGAACAAGAAGAAGTGCAATCTCACTGAACTCATGAATGACCTGCAAAACTTCGAATCCACTAACAAAAGAAGGGAGGAGAAGCAAATGTTGAAGTTGCAGGAAGTTCTGGTAAAAACAAAAGGAAAAACCGTAACCCGGGGGAAAAGCGAAGGAGAAAAAGGAACAAGGTAAATCAGTTTACTAGTTCTTGAAACATGTTTAGTAGAGGGTGATACCTCAGCCTGGATAATTGATTCGAGAGCAACTAATCATGTTTGTTTTTTTTGCAAAGTCTTAGTTCTTACACTGAGTTAGCCGATGGGGACTACACGATGAAAGTAGGCAATGGCGTAAGAGTTTCGGCAAAAGCAGTGGGAGAAGTTAGACTTCGTTTTAGGAAAAATAAATTTTTAGTTTTGAACAATGTTTATTTTATTCCAGACATTCGCAGAAATTTGATTTCTGTGGCCAAATTATTTGAACAATTATTTAAAGTTTATTTTGATAATGAATTTGTTCATATTTCTCGAAATGGTTTAAATATTTGTTTAGGGCGTCTGGATGATGGTTTATATTGTATAAAACCAATCCCTAATTCACTTTGCTTAACACTTTGAAATGTTCGAGTTGCCGAACCTAAGAATAAAAAGCAAAAGATTTCTCACGATAACAATACATATGTGTGGCATCTTAGGCTTGGTCATATTAACCTAAATAGGATTGAAAGACGGTAAAGGATGGTCCTTTGCGTGAGCTAAAAGTTGGCGAGCTTCCAATCTGTGAATCTTGTTTGGAAGGCAAAATGACCAAGAGACCTTTTTGACAAAAAAAAGGAGAAAGAGCTACGGAACCCCTTCATTGATACATTCGGATGTATGTGGACCGTTAAACGTCCAAGCTAGAGGAGGTTACGAATATTATGTCACTTTTATTGACGACTATTCGAGATATGGTTATGTTTACGATGCAACGGAAATCCGAAACTTTTGGAAAGTTTAGAGAATTCCGAGCGTAAGTTGAAAAACAATTAGGTAAACCAATCAAGACACTTGATCGGATCGAGGGGTGAATACCGGACCAAGAGTTCCGGGATTTCTTGATTGAAGAAGGTGTGGTATCCCAATTGATCGCACCGGTACACCACAGCAGAATGGTGTGGCCGAAAGGAGAAATCGGACTTTGCTTGACATGATGAGATCAATGTTAAGTTATTCATCACCGCCCTACCTCATTCTGGGGTTATGCCCTAAAAAAACCGCTTACATTCTGAATAGAGTACCATCTAAGTCTGTACCTCGACGACACCCTTAGAGTTGTGGTGCGGTCGAAAACCTAGTTTGAGACACGTGCGCATATGGGGGTGTCCAAAGACATGTGTTGAAGGGAAAGACGGGAAGTTGGAACCCAAGTCAAGTATGTATGTTTGTAGGATATCCCGATGGGACAAAGGGAGGTTTCTTTTATAGTCCTCAAGATCAAAAGGTGTTTGTATCGACAAATGCCACTTTTCCGGAGCATGACTATATGATAGATTTTAAGCCCGTAGTAAGATAGTATTAGAAGAGTTACTTTCCGATGAGATCGGACCACAATCGACAAGAGTTGTCGGACCACCAGAAAAAAGACCACAGCTTCCTAATCGGACTCCAAATGACACCTCGTCGTGGTGGGAGGGTAAGCACGTTACCGACCGTTATACCGGAAGCCCAAATCGTCACTGCCGATGATTTGGTAAGGAGGATCCATCGACCTTTAAGGATGCGATGGATGATTCTGATAAGGAAGAATGGCAAGCGCTATGAAACTCGAGATGGAGTCTATGCACTCTAACTCGGTCGGCAACTTGTAGATCTACCCGAAGGGTAAAACCCATTGGATGCAAGTGGATCTTCAAGAGAAAGAGAGGAGCGGATGGAAAAGTAGAGACTTTTAAAGCAAGGCTAGTGGCTAAGGGTTATACCCAAAATGAGGGAGTTGACTATGAGGAAACTTTCTGCGCCGGTAGCCATGCTTAAGTCCATCCGGATACTCCCTGCCATTGCGAAGATATTTTGACTATGAGATATGGCGGATGGACGTCAAAGACATTTTTTCTGAATGGCTATCTTGATGAAACCATCTATATGGATCAGCCAGAGGGTTACATAGTGGAAGGCCAACAAAGAGAAAGTCTCGCAAACCGCAAAGGTCCATTTATGGACCAAGCAGAGCTTCTAGATCATGGAACATCAGGTTTGATGAGGTCAGAAAGTCTTATGGATTTGATCAAAACATTGATGAACCATGCGTCTACAAGTATAAGAAAGAAGAGAAAGTGGTCTTCTTAATTCTTTACGTCGATGACATCCTACTCATAGGGAATGATGTGGGAATGATGATGATGTAAAGGAGTGGTTAGCCAGCCAATTCCAAATGAAAGATTTAGGAGAGGCAAGCTATGTTCTTGGGATCAAGATTATTCGAGATCGCAAGAAAAAGCTTTTAAGCGTTATCACAAGCATCTTATATAGACAAAGTGTTGTCTAGGTATTCGATGCAAAACTCCAAGAAAGGGAATTTGCCTTCTAGGCATGGTATTCATCTTTCTAAGGAGCAATGTCCAAAGACCCCGCAGCAGAAGAAGATATGAGAAGGTATCCCTACGCTTCGGCCGTGGGAAGCCTTATGTATGCCATGTTGTGTACAAGACCGGATATCTGCTATGCGAGTGGGAGTAGTCGATCGCTACCAGTCAACCCGAGATTAGATCATTGGGTTGCGGTGAAGTGTATTCTCAAGTATCTTAGGAGAACGAGAAACTATATGTTAGTATATTCCGGAGAAGATATGTGTCTCACCGGATACACAGATTCTGATTTCCAATCAGATAGAGATAGTCGACGGTCGACATCTGGATCTGTGTTCACTCTTAATGGAGGAGCCGTGGTATGGAGAAGTATAAAGCAAAAGTGTGTTGCTGACTCTACCATGGAAGCTGAATATGTTGCAGCTTGTGAAGCCGCAAAAGAAGCTACATGGCTCAGGAAGTTCTTAACTAATCTGGAAGTTGTTCCAGATATGGATAAGCCAATTAAGCTCTACTGTGACAACAGTGGAGCGGTGGCTAATTCAAAAGAACCTAGAAGCCATAAGAGTGCGAAACATATAGAAAGGAAATATCACCTGATCAGAGACATTGTGGATAGAGGTGATGTAGCGGTTCTGAAGATCGCGTCGAGGGACAACCTTGTTGACCCCGTTCACCAAGACATTGCCATTGAATGTTTTTGATCGGCACTTAGATGGATTTGGGATTAGAGACATGACACACCTTTTTAGGACAAGTGGGAGATTGTTGGGAATAGTGTCCTAAAAGCATGAGATGTAAAAAGGATATTTATTATTTATTTAATAAAATAGATTATTCATCATTTTATGTGCATATATTTATGAATATTTTATGAATATCAAATAAAATTCCTTGATTATTTATGTAACCTTAAACATAGTATATAAGTGTTATATACAAGAGGATAATGTTTAAGGATAATAATCAAAAATAGTAATTCATAATAATGAATTTAATTAAAGTTTGGAATCTTTAATTAAAACATTATTAATACATGTCATTCCCATTTAGAATGGAAATGTGTTATCCGCCTTTTTAATATGGTGAGATATTGAATGAGTGTATTTCATAATGAGATTATGTGGAACATGGACCTTGAGACAAAATATGAATTTCTAATAATTTCCGTTAAGCATAGAAATTCTAATTGAGTCTACCGATGGTCATATATAGAATGATCTTAATCCTGAGTTCTTAACAAACTCCTATTTATGGATTTATGTCTTTTGATTTACTCGATACGGATTCCGAAACCCTGAATCCTATTCCTTGTATTTTGGAGACATAATGAAATAGGTAGCTGGAAATGTTATTATACGAGATGGAATCCATTCCTTCTTGAGAGAGAAGCAGATAAATAATTCTCTTGAGTGTTGATTCGGTACTTGGATTAGTAAGAGCTACGGTTCATGAATTTGTTTTATAAATCACTATCCATTAGAGAATCAATGGTACTCAAGGATAAAGATATAATTAGAGAGGTTAACGGTTCTACCCGACTCTAATTATGAATTATTTATGGAGGATCGATCTATATGAAATGACTATATCAAATGGACACTTCACGGTTTAGAAGTAATTAATGTCTATAATTACGAGAGTGCAATTCCAAGTTTATAGTGGAGTAACTATTGGAATTAATAGAATTAATTAATTAATTAAAGTGTTTAATTAATTATTAATTTTATTGGAGCTCGTAATTATAGGTCCATTAGTCCCCGCGTCGTCCTTGTAATTCTACCGGACACAAAGGGCAAAATGGAATTTTAGAATTACGGAATTCTAAAATTAAATACTCAAGAATAATTAATTGAGAATTAATTATTATTTAAATAATGAGATTATTTAAATTTGAATTTGAACATATCTAGATTTATCCATTTAAACTTATTTGATAAGTTGTTCAATTTAGAATTCAAATTAATTTAAGTTTGACTTAAATTCAATTTGAATCAATTAAAATTGAACTACTGGATAATGGATAAAATATCTTCCTTCCTTATCTTATTTAGGTGCCACACATCAAAGGGATAAGGGAAGGATTTTTGTTCTAAAATTCAAAATTGGAGATAAGGATTTGATCCTATTTTGAAGTTTGACTTATTCTCTTTAAATATGAGATAAATGGAAAATTGTAGGACAATTTTTGACATATTTTTCAGCCCTAAGAAAGGTGGTGGCGAAATTTCTCATAGGGAAAAGAGTGAAAAATATTTTTCTCCAAAAATTCCACATCGTGCATGCGTTGGTGTTTGTGGAAATTCGAGTGTTTAAGAAACCGTTTTGTCTCACGTGTGCCCACACACACGTCTCACGGGAATCAAGGAATTGACGTGGAAGACTTTGGTGTTCTAAACACAAAAGCTTGGACCTAGGACTGTTAGTGGTCAAAAAAATCAAGATATCATCCGCGTCGGCTACAAGGTATTTTTTCGGTTGATCCTTGAATCTTATAAATTAATGAGATTAATTTATTGGTGCATAAATTAATATAATATATAGAGTATCTCAAAAGTTTTATGAAAATTTTTGTTATACACGATCCGCCTTTCCGCTGCGTTTCCGCCGCCAAATTCAATTCGGCAACCAACACGACTTCAGCTACAATTCTATGATTTTTTTCCTCCGAAATGACGAAAACAAGTGAATTTTGGCCAAAAAAATTCCGCTGGCGGGTACGCCCTCCATGATTTGTAGAGCTCGAAAAGAGCTTCGATTTGGTATATTATAGTCCCAGCAACGATTTTGGGAACAAAAGTTATGGCCGACTTCACCCACAATTCTCTGATTTTTTTCCTCCGAAACAAATGAAACAAGTGAATTTTGGCCGAAAAAATTCCGTTGGCCGGTTTCGCCATACCTCATTTGTTGAGCTTGAAAAGAGCTTCGATTTGGTATATTATAGGCCCAGCAACGATTTCTGGATCAAGAGTTATGGCTGTATTCAGTCCCAGTTTTTTTGATTTTTTTCCTCCAAATCGGATGGAAACAAGTGAATTTTGGCCTAAAAAATTGGGTTGGCGGATTTCGCCTCGCTTTTTTGTTGAGCTCGAAAAGTGCTTCGATTTGTTATATTGTAGTCCCAGCAACGATTTCTGGAACAAAATTTATGGCCGACTTCAGCCACAATTCTCTGATTTTTTCTCTTGAAACGGATGAAAATAAGTGAATTTTGGCCGAAAAAATTCCGTTGGCGGGGTTCGCCATACCTCATTTGTTGAGCTTGAAAAGAGCTTCGATTTGGTATAATATAGGCCCAGCAACGATTTTTGGATCAAGAGTTATGGCCGTATTCAGTCCCAGTTTTTTGATTTTTTTCCTCCAAATCGGATGAAAACAAGTGAATTTTGGCCTAAAAAATTGGGTTGGCGGATTTTGCCTCGCCTTATTTGTGGAGCTCAAAAAGTGCTTCGATTTGGTATATTATAGTCCCAGCAACGATTTCAGGAACAAAAGTTATGGCCGACTTCAGCCACAATTCTCTGATTTTTTTCCTCCGAAACTGATGAAAACAAGTGAATTTTGGCCGAAAAAATTCCGTTGGCAGGGTTCGCCCTACATCATTCGTTGAGCTCGAAAAGAGCTTCGATTTGGTATATTATAAGCTCAGCAACGATTTCTGGATCAAGAGTTATGGTCGTATTCAGTCACAGTTTTTTGATTTTTTTCCTCCAAATCGGATGAAAACAAGTGAATTTTGGCCTAAAAAATTGGGTTGGCGGATTTCGCCTCCCCTAATTTGTAGAGCTCGAAAAGTGCTTCGATTTGGTATATTATAGTCCCAGCAACGATTTCTGGAACAAAAGTTATGGCCGACTTCAGCCACAATTCTATGATTTTTTCCTCTGAAACTGATGAAAACGAGTGAAGTTTGGCCGAAAAAATTCCGTTGGCGGGGTTTGCCCTTCCTCATTTGTTGAGCTCAAAAAGTGCTTGATTTGGTATATTATAGGCCCAAAGAACGATTTACGGATCAAGAGTTATGGTCAGTATCAAGTCACGATTTTTTTGATTTTTTTTCCTCCAAATCTGATGAAAACAAGTGAATTTTTGCCTAAAAAAAAAAAAATTTTGGTGGATTTTGCCTCCCCCCTTATTTGTAGAGCTCGAAAAGTTTTTCGATTTGGTATATTATAGTCCCAAAGAACAATTTCTGGAACAAAAGTTATGGCCGACTTCACCACAATTCTCCGATTTTTTCCTCCGAAACCGATGAAAACAAGTGAATTTTGGCCGAAAAAATTTCCGTTGGCGGGGTCGCCCCTACCTCATTTGTTGAGCTCGAAAAGGGCTTCGATTTGATATATTATAGGCCCAGCAACGATTTCTGGATCAAGAGTTATGGTCGCATTCAGTGACAGTTTTTTGATTTTTTTCCTCCAAATCGGATGAAAACAAGTGAATTTTGGAATAAAAAATTGGGTTGGCGGATTTCGCCTTGCCTTATTTGTAGAGCTCGGAAAGTGCTTCGATTTGGTATATTATAGTCCTAGCAACAATTTCTGGAACAAAAGTTATGGCCAACTTCAGCAAAAATTCTCAGATTTTTTTCTCCGAAACTGATGAAAACAAGTGAGTTTTGGCCGAAAAAATTCCGCTGGCGGGGTTCGCCCTCCCTCATTTGTAGAGCTCGAAAAGAGCTTCGATTTGGTATATTATAGGCCCAGCAACGATTTCTGGATCAAGAGTTATGGTCGCATTCAGTGACAGTTTTTTGATTTTTTTCCTCCAAATCGGATGAAAACAAGTGAATTTTGGCCTAAAAAATTGGGTTGACGGATTTCGCCTTGCCTTATTTGTAGAGCTCGAAAAGTGCTTCGATTTGGTATATTATAGTCCCAGCAACAATTTCTGGAACAAAAGTTATGGCCAACTTCAGCCATAATTCTCAGATTTTTTCCTCCGAAACTGATGAAAACAAGTGAGTTTTGGCTGAAAAAATTCCGCTGGCGGGGTTCGCCCTCCCTGATTTGTAGAGCTCGAAAAGAGCTTCGATTTGGTATATTATAGTCCCAGCAACGATTTATGGAACAAAAGTTATGGCCGACTTCAGCCACAATTCTCTAATTTTTTCCTCTGAAACGAATGAAAACAAGTGAATTTTGGCCGAAAAAATTCCGATGGCGGGGTTTGCCATACCTCATTTGTTGAGCTCGAAAAGAGCTTCGATTTGGTATATTATAGGCCCAGCAACGATTTCTGGATCAAGAGTTATGGTCGTATTCAGTCACAGTTTTTTGATTTTTTTCCTCCAAATCGGATGAAAACTAGTGAATTTTGGCCTAAAAAATTGGGTTGGCGGATTTTGCCTCGCCTTATTTGTGGAGCTCGAAAAGCGCTTCGATTTGGTATATTATAGTCCCAGCAACGATTTCGGGACCAAAAGTTATGGCCGACTTAAGCCACAATTCTCTGATTTTTTTCCTTCGAAACTGATGAAAACAAGTGAATTTTGGCCGAAAAAATTCCGTTGGCGGGGTTCGCCGTACCTCATTTGTTGAGCTCGAAAAAAGCTTCGATTTGGTATATTATAGGCCCAGCAACGATTTCTGGATCAAGAGTTATGGTCGTATTCATTCACAGTTTTTTGATTTTTTTCCTCCAAACCAGATGAAAACTAGTCAATTTTGGCCTAAAAAATTGGGTTGGCGGATTTCGCCTCGCCTTATTTGTAGAGCTCGAAAAGTACTTCGATTTGGTATATTATAGTCCCTACAACAATATCTAGAACAAAAGATATGGCCGACTTCAGCCACAATTCTCTTATTTTTTCCTCCGAAACTGATGAAAACAAGTGAATTTTGGCCAAAAAATTTCTGCTGGCGGGGTTCGCCCTCCCTCATTTGTAGAGCTCGAAAAGAGCTTGATTTGGTATATTATAGGCCCAGCAACGATTTCTGGATCAAGACATATGGCAGTATTCAGTCACATTTTTTTGATTTTTTTCCTCCAAATCGGATGAAAACAAGTGAATTTTTGCCTAAAAAATTGGGTTGGCGGATTTCGCCTCGCCTTATTTGTAGAGCTCGAAAAGTGCTTCGAATTGGTATATTATAATCCCAGCAACAATTTCTGGAACAAAAGTTATGGCCGACTTCAGCCACAACTCTCTGATTTTTTTCCTCCGAAACTGATGAAAACAAGTGAATTTTTGCCAAAAAAATTACGCTGGTGGGGTTCGCCGTCCCTCATTGTAGAGCTCGAAAAGAGCTTCGATTTGGTATATTATAGGCCCAGCAACGATTTCTGGATCAAGAGTTATGGCCGTATTCAGTCACAGTTTTTTGATTTTTTTCCTCCAAATCGGATGAAAACAAGTGAATTTTTGACTAAAAATTGGGTTGGCGGATTTCACCTTTATTTGTAGAGCTCGAAAAGTGCTTTCGATTTGGTATATTATAGTCCCAAAGAACAATTTCTCGAACAAAAGTTATGGCCGACTTCACCACAAATTTCTCGATTTTTTTTTTCTCCGAAACCGATGAAAACAAGTGAATTTTGGCCAAAAAAAATTCCGTTGGGGGTTCGCCTTCTTCCTCATTTGTTGAGCTCGAAAAGGGCTTCGATTTGGTATATTATAGGCCCAAAGAACGATTTTTGGATCAAGAGTTATGGTCAGATTCAACATACGCTTTTTTTTTTTTTTTCCTCCAAATCGGATGAAAACAAGTGAATTTTGGCCTAAAAATTGGGTTGGCGGATTTCACCTTTTTTATTTGTAGAGCTCGAAAAGTGTTTCGATTTGGTATATTATAGTCCCAAAGAACAATTTCGAACAAAAGTTATGGCCGACTTCACCACAATTTTCCGATTTTTTTTCCTCCGAAACGATGAAAAACAAGTGAATTTTTGGCCGAAAAAATTCCGTTGGCGGGTTCGCCCTACCTCATTTGTTGAGCTCGAAAAAGAGCTTCGATTTGGTATATTATAGGCCCAAAGAACGATTTCTCGATCAAGAGTTATGGTCGATTCAAATATTGTTTTTTTGATTTTTTTCCTCCAAATCGGATGAAAACAAGTGAATTTTTGCCTAAAAATTGGGTTGGCGGATTTCACCTTGCTTTATTTGTAGAGCTCTTGAAAAGTGCTTCGATTTGGTATATTATAGTCCCAAAGAACAATTTCTGAACAAAAAAGTATGGCCGACTTCACCACAATTCTTTTTATTTTTTTTCTCCGAAACTGATGAAAACAAGTGAATTTTGGCCGAAAAATTCCATTCATGGGTTTCGCCTTTCTCATTTGTTGAGCTCAAAAGAGCTTCGATTTGGTATATTATAGGCCCAAGAACGATTTATGGATCAAGAGTTATGGTCAGATTCAACACATTTTTTTTTTTGATTTTTTTCCTCCAAATCGATGAAAACAAGTGAATTTTGGCCTAAAAATTGGGTTGGCGGATTTCAGTCACCTTATTTGTAGAGCTCGAAAAGTGCTTCGATTTGGTATATTATAGTCCCAGGAACAATTTCTGGAACAAAAGTTATGGCCGACTTCAGCCATAATTCTCTGATTTTTTTCCACCAAAACTGATGAAAACAAGTGAATTTTTGCCGAAAAAATTCCGCTGGGGATCGCCCTCCCTCATTTGTTGAGCACGAAAAGAGCACCGATTTGGTATATTATAGGCCCAAAGAACGATTTCGATCAAGAGTTATGGTCGATTCAAATACGCTTTTTTTTTTTTTTCCTCCAAATCGGATGAAAACAAGTGAATTTTGGCCTAAAAATTGGGTTGGCGGATTTCACCTCACCTTTTTGTAGAGCTCGAAAAGTGCTTCGATTGGTATATTATATAGTCCCAAAGAACAATTTCTAGAACAAAAGTTATGGCCGACTTCACCACAATTTTTTTTTTTTTTTTCCTCCAAACCGATGAAAACAAGTGAATTTTGGCCGAAAAATTCCGCTGGGGGTTCGCCTTGAGCTCCCTCATTTGTTGAGCTCGAAAAGAGCTTTCGATTTGGTATATTATAGGCCCAAAGAACGATTTCTCGGATCAAGAGTTATGGTCGATTCAAATACAGCTTTTTTTTATTTTTTTCCTCCAAATCGGATGAAAACAAGTGAATTTTTGGCCTAAAAAATTGGGTTGGCGGATTTCACCTCGCCTTTTTTGTAGAGCTCAAAAAGTGCTTCGATTTGGTATATTATAGTCCCAAAGAACAATTTTTGGAACAAAAGTTATGGCCGACTTCACCACAATTCTCCGATTTTTTTTTTCCCAAACCGATGAAAACAAGTGAATTTTGGCCAAAAAAATTCCATTGGGGGTTCGCCCTACCTCATTTGTTGAGCTCGAAAAGAGCTTCGATTTGGTATATTATAGGCCCAAAGAACGATTTCTCGATCAAGAGTTATGGTCGATTCAAATACGCTTTTTGATTTTTTTCCTCCAAATCGGATGAAAACAAGTGAATTTTGGCCTAAAAATTGGGTTGGATTTCGCCTTTTTATTTGTAGAGCTCAAAAGTGTTTCGATTTGGTATATTATAGTCCCAAAGAACAATTTCTCGAACAAAAGTTATGGCCGACTTCACCACAATTCTTTTGATTTTTTTTCTCCGAAACCGATGAAAACAAGTGAATTTTGGCCAAAAAAATTCCATTGGCGGGGTTCGCCTTACCTCATTTGTTGAGCTCGAAAAGGGCTTCGATTTGGTATATTATAGGCCCAAAGAACGATTTTTGGATCAAGAGTTATGGTCAGATTCAAATCCAGCTTTTTTTTTTTTTTTTTCCTCCAAATCGGATGAAAACAAGTGAATTTTTGCCTAAAAATTGGGTTGGCGGATTTCACCGCCTTATTTGTAGAGCTCGAAAAGTGTTTCGATTTGGTATATTATAGTCCCAGCAACAATTTCTGGAACAAAAGTTATGGCCGACTTCAGCCACAATTCTCTGATTTTTTTTCCTCCGAAACTGATGAAAACAAGTGAATTTTGGCCGAAAAAATTCCGCTGGCGGGGTTCGCCCTACCTCATTTGTTGAGCTCGAAAAGAGCTTCGATTTGGTATATTATAGGCCCAGCAACGATTTCTGGATCAAGAGTTATGGTCGTATTCAGTCATTGTTTTTTGATTTTTTTCCTCCAAATCGGATGAAAACAAGTGAATTTTGGCCTAAAAAATTGGGTTGGCGGATTTCACCGCCTTTTTTTGTAGAGCTCAAAAAGTGCTTCGATTTGGTATATTATAGTCCCAAAGAACAATTTCTAGAACAAAAGTTATGGCCGACTTCACCACAAATTCTTTGATTTTTTTTCCTCCGAAAACTGATGAAAACAAGTGAATTTTGGCCGAAAAATTCCATTGGCGGGGTTCGCCCTTCCTCATTTGTTGAGCTCGAAAAGAGCTTCGATTTGGTATATTATAGGCCCAAAGAACGATTTATGGATCAAGAGTTATGGTCGATTCAACATAGCTTTTTTGATTTTTTTTCCTCCAAATCGATGAAAACAAGTGAATTTTGGCCTAAAAATTGGGTTGGCGGATTTCACCACCTTATTTGTAGAGCTCAAAAGAGCTTCGATTTGGTATATTATAGTCCCAAAGAACAATTTCTAAAACAAAAGT
>JABXEQ010000111.1:0-50000 GCA_012066045.3 Morus alba | reverse complement strand
ACTGTGAATAAGAAAGACAAACGTTCGTAAGATGTCTCGTACATGTCACGATGTCTTAATCAATGAATATCATCATTGAATACCAGGCCTGGTTTATTTATTCACACACCCGTCAATAAAGCATGAGGTGATATTATTTCTTTTAATTCCATATCTGTGAATCACATAACTCCAACTTAATATTGTCATGATCCCAATGACCGAGATGTCGTTCAATAACTGTGAACTAATCTCATTGGCGAATCAAAGATCATGAGATACCAAGTTGAGCTATGCATTCACTTCAGGATTAAGATAATTATACAAATATACTTAAGTTGTGATGATTAGGTTTAGAGTTGTGTAAACGGTTTTTACTCTAACCTAATCAATCACATGGTCTATTCAACATGTTGCGAGCATGTCTAGATCAACCACAGAGTCCAACTCCCATGCCCCGAGACCAAAGATCACATGGTTCGATCTAATAAATCATAATCGGATTCGATTGCCCAATCAATCCTAAGACTGCGAATATCTATTTTAAACTCAGATCGAAGAGTTTGTCCGCGGTTCCCCGACTCTTCTTTCGTTGGTAACAGTTTATGGACTAAGCAATATTACTAACACTCTTGAGTATGTGTCAAAACATAACTTTATCTTATTTTATAAAATCAAAAAAATAATAATGTCTTACATTTGTCATTTCATAAATAACAAATTACATCCCACTTTATGGACACATTTCCAACAAACTCCCACTTGGACTTAAAGTAGGTGTGTACAATCTCGCATGCCCAAACCTTCCAGATGCGTATCGAAGACTTTACCAGATAAAGCCTTTGTAAACGGATCGGCCAAGTTGTCATGTGTTGATATCTTTGTCACTTCAACATCGCCTCTTTGTACAATCTCACGGATGAGGTGGTATTTCCGCTCTATGTGCTTGGACCTTTTGTGGCTTCTAGGTTCCTTAGAGTTTGCTACTGACCCCCCTGTTATCACTGTCTGATGCCATGGGCCTATCGACTTCGAACAACTTCCGGTGAAACAAGGAACTTCTTAAGCCATACAGCCTCTTCGCGACTTCTGGTATGCCACATGTCGGCCTCCATGGTGGAGTCAGCTATGCAAGTGCCTTAATACTCCTCCATGCCCCCGAACCTCCATTCAGGGACAAATCTTGATCCTGAAGTGGATTTCTGGAATCCTTATCCGATTGGAAATCGGAGTCGGTATATCCGTCATAGTCGGTCGGTGCACGAATATACAAGCATATAGTTCCTCGTTCTCCTAAGATACTTAAGGATATGCTTCACGGCAACCCGATTGCTCGGGTCCAGGTTTGGTAGAAATCTACTTACCACGCCCTCTTGCGTAGCATATATGGTCTGGTGCAAAGCATCATACATGAGGCTTCCTACGGTTTGAAGCATAAGGAACTCGGCTCATGTCTTCCTCTTCTTGAGGAGTCTTGGGAGACTGCTCCTTAGAGAGGGATACTCCATGTCCGAAGGGTAGGTAACCCTTTTGGAGTTTTGCATAGCGAATCGGTCCATTACCTTATCGATGTAGGATGCTTGAGGCGGTGCCAATTGTTTGTTCTTCTCCGATCTCGAAAGATCCGAATTCCCAAAACATAGGCAACTTCTCCTAGATCCTTCATGTCAAACTGCTTTGCCACCCGGAGCTTAACCTCGATTAGTCTTCCTACATCATTCCCAATGAGTAGTATGTCATCTACATATAAGACTAAGAGAACCATTTCGCCTCCTTGTATCGACTTATACACACAAAGGCTCATCCATTGACCGAACAAAACCGTAAGTTTTAACGGTCTCATCGAATCGATATTCCATGATGCGGATGCTCGCTTGGGTCCATAAATGGACTTACGCACTTCGCAAACCTTTTCTTCTTGACCCTTTTCAATGAAACCATCTGGTTGTGCCATATAAATGCGCTCATCCAGTTGCCATTCGAAAAAGTTGTCTTCACATCCATCTGCCGATTTCATAATCTAAAGCAAAGACAATGGATAGAAGAATTCGGATGGATTTAAGCATGGCTACCGGAGAGAAGGTATCCTCATAGTCAATGCCTTCTTTCTTACGGGTGTAGCCCTTGGCTACCAACCTTGCTTTGAATGTCTCTACATTCCCATCCGGACCCTCTTCTTCTTGTAGATCCATTTACACCCTACGGGTTTTACCCCTTCGGGAGGATCTACTAGAGTCCATACGCCGTTTTTATACATCGATTGTATTTTTTTATGTCCATGGCTTCATGCCATAGGTTTGTGAGAACTTTCCATGGCCTGCAAGTAGGAAATAGGTTCATCGATGTCGAATCGAGACTGCGATCAATGCATCTCCATAAGACATGTACCTATCAGGTTGTCTCACAACCCTCCCACTACGTCGAGGCTCCACTTTGGTGTTAGTTCTTGTTGTGGTTCATCTGTTGTCGGTTCGAGAATAGACCGCGGACATGTTGCATGAACATTTTCACCATCAATTCCTCAAGTACAAGCTTGCTTCTAGGCTTCATATTCTTTATAAAATCCTCTTCTAGAAAACGAGCATTACGTCTTTGACGAATGTTTTCTGATCAGTAGGACTATAAAAGATATAACCTTTTGTTCCTTTGGGATATCCTACAAATAGGCATAGTTACGAACGACTAGTCACCTTACCGGTCTTCTTTCTAAGTACATGTGCTTGGACAACCCCATATTCGTGTGGCCAAGAGATGACTTCTTGCCACTCCATCTTTCATATGGAGTTCAGTGCACCGCCTTAGATGGAACTTGGTTCGAGAATGTATGTTCTTTGTTTCCAAGGTATATCCCCAAAAGGAATCGGAAGAGATGAGTAACTCATCATTGATCTAACCATGTCTAACAGTTCGATTCCTTCTCTCGACACGCCATTCTGGCGAGGAGTGCCCGGCACGGTCGGGTTGAGAAATATACCTTCTTCCTTAAGAAAGTCTTGAACTCTCCCAAGAAGTATTCACCACCACGATCGGATCGTAGTGTTTTGATCTGTTTATCTAATTGCTTTTCAACCAAGGCCTTGAACTCTTTGAACTTTTCAAAGGTTTCGGACTTTTGACGATTAGATAAATATGACCAAAACGAGAATAGTCATCGATGAAGGTTATGAAATATTCATATACTCCTCTTGCTTGGATATTGAATGGCCCACATACATCACTATGTACGAGTTCTAGGCATTCATCGGCTCTATTACCCTTTCTTTGAAAAGGGTCTCTTGGTCATTTTTCCTTCTATGCAGGATTCACATGTAGGTAGTGAGTCTACACTTAAGGTTTGTAAGGGACCGTCTCTTACCAACCTTTTAATCTGTCAAAGGCTAATATGTCCAAGACGTAGATGCCATTTGTAGGTTTGATCAATTGAGTCTAACCTCAATCTCTTACTCTCTCTTATTGAATCATCATTCAATTCAAGATCACAAATTGTTGGAATATTTGGTTTAATGTAGAAACAGATTGTTTATCATGACCAGAGAAGTAATCATGAAGCCATTCTTTAGAATTCGAATAACATCATTATTAAAATCCAAAGAATATCCCCGCTCAATCAAACGAGCCCACGTAAATAAGGTTTTTCCAAAAACCGGGACATAATAAACATTGTTCAAAACAATAAAACTGTTCTCAAAAATTAATTTAATACTTCCAACGGTACATTCGATACATCGATGCTCCATTCCCCAAGCGAAGTTGAACTCGTCCTTGCTAAGCCTTTTGTTTTCCCCGAACCCCTGCGAGAGAACAACAAACATGATTAGTGGCTCCGAGTCTACAATCCATGAAAAAGTAGAGTCACCACAAAAGCAGGCTTGGTAACAAGTAATGTACCTTTAGCTTTAACCTCCTTGAGGTATGTAGGACAGTTGCGTTTCCAAAGGCGGACATTCCGCAATGGTGACATTTGTCGAGAGATCTTGTCTACCTTTGCGGTGTTCTTGCCTTTTCAGACCGGCTTCTTCTTGTTCTTTAGCGGGCTTTCTCCTGCTTATTGGCACCAGAGGGTGGAAGGCTTTGCTTGACAAGGCTTGCCTTTCCATTCTCCTTTTTGCCTTTAAGCAAAGAGAGTTTCCGTAGTTCAAGCTCCATCATGAGTTCTGGGAGTGAATAACTCAATTTATTCATCGAGCGAGTTGAGTTTGAAGTTGTCAAACATCTCCGGGAGAGTCTCTAGGATCATATCCACCTGAGTCTCTCCATCTATTTCAGCTCCCATGAGCTCCATCTCATTCAGGTGACTTATGATCAATAGCATATGGTCCCGAACAGGAGTACCGGATTTCATCCGGCAGTTCATGAAGTTACGCACCGCAACTTGCTTGGCTTGACGGCCCTGGCTTCCGAACATTTCGGAGATGCTGTAGTGTTGGTTGCCGAATCGAATTCGGCGGCGAAAACGCAGCGGAATAGCGGATCGTGTATCACAAAAATTTCATAAAACTTTTGAGATACTCTATAGATTATACTAATTTATGCACCAATAAATTAATCTCATTAATTTATAAGATTCAAGGATCAACCGAAAAAATACCTTGTAGCCGACTCGGATGATATCTTGATTTTCTTTGACCACGAACAGTCCTAGATCCAAGCTCTTTTGTTTAGAACACCAAAGTCTTCCACGTCAATTCCTTGATTCCACGTGAGACGCGTGTGTGGGGGCACACGTGAGACAAAAACGGTTTCTAAAACACTCGAATTTCCACAAACGCCAACGCATGCACGATGTGGAATTTTTGGAGAAAAATATTTTTCTCTCTTAGCTATGAGAAATTTCGGCCACACTAGGAAACTAGGGCTGAAAAGTGTTTTAAGATTGTCTCACAATTTTTCATTTATCTCATATTTAAAGAGAAGAAGTCAATCTTCAAAATAGGATCAAATCCTTATCTCCAATTTTGAATTTGGAACAAAAATCCCTTCCCTTATCCCTTAGGTGTGTGGCACCTAAATAAGATAAGGAAGGAAGATATTTTATCCATTATCCAATGGTCAATTTTAATTCAAATTCAAATTCAATTTAAGTCAAACTTAAATTAATTTGAATTCTAAATTGAACAACTTATCAAATAAGTTTAAATGGATAAATCTAGATATGTTCAAATTCAAATTTAAATAATCTCATTATTTAAATAATAATTAATTCACAATTAATTATTCTTCGAGTATTTAATTTTTAGAATTCCATAATTCTAAAATTCCCATTTTGCCCTTTGTGTCTGGTAGAATTACAAGGACGACGCGGGGACTAATGGACCTATAATTCTGAGCTCCAATAAAATTAATAATTAATTAAACACTTTAATTAATTAATTAATTCTATTAATTCAATAGTTACTCCACTATAAACTTGGAATTGCACTCTCGGAATTATAGACATTAATTACTTCTAAACCGTGAAGTGTCCATTTGATATAGTCATTGCATATAGATCGATCCTCCATAAATAATTCATAATTAGAGTCGGGTAGAATCTGTTAACCTCTCTAATTACATCTTTATCCTTGAGTACCATTGATTCTCTAATGGATAGTGATTCATAAAACACATTCATGAACCGAGCGCTCTTACTAATCCAAGTACCGAATCAACACTCAAGAGAATTATTTATCTGCTTCTTTCTCAAGAAGGAATGGATTCCATCTCGTATAATAACATTCCCAGCTACCTATTTCATTATGTCTCCAAAATACAAGGAATAGGATTCAGGTCTCGAGAATCCGTGCCGAGTAAATCAAAAGACATAAATCCATAAATAGGAGTTTGTTAAGAACTCGGGATTAAGATCATTCTATATATGACCATCGGTAGACTCAATTAGAATTTCTATGCTTAACGGAAATTATTAGAAATTCATATTGTGTCTGTGTCCATGTTCCACATAATCTCATTATGCGAAATACACTCATTCAATATCTCACCATATTAACAAAGGGATAACACCGCTCCATTCTAAATGGAATGACATGTATTAATAATGTTTTAATTAAAGATTCCGAACTTTAATTAAATTCATTATGAACAGATTACTTTTGATTATTATCCTTAAACATTATCCTCTTGTATATAACACTTATATACCATGTTTAAGGTTACATAAATAATCAAGGAATTTTATTTGATATTCATAAAATATTCATAAATATATGCACATAAAATGATGAATAAACTATTTTATTAAATAAATAATAAATATCCTTTTACATCTCATGCTTTCAGGACACTATTCCCAACATGTAGATCATATCTGCAGCCGTCAGCATGTTCCGATGTTGCTGTTGCAACACATTGCTAATTGATGCTAAGATATAGCACCTAGCAACCTCATCGGAATGCATCCAAGCAGTGTATGCGTCTCGCTCTTCTTGAGTCGAATCATCATTCGGCTCAAGAGGACAGGGGGTGATGAGCACATGCTTGTGCTTGTCTACCGTCAATACGATATCGAGGTTACGTTTCCAGTCAACGTAATTTTCACCCACTAGTTTGTTTGTACTAAGAATTTGCGCGATCGGGGATAAAGACATAATTGCTGAAAAATAAAATAAAGCGGTGTTGGTAATTTGCTTATATTTAAGAGAAGTATGATGCATGAATGCAAATACTTAAACATAAATAAAATCCTTAAAAAAATGTTTCATCTATGGTGTTACGATCATAAACGGCAATACGTCCCACCTAGGGGTGGCGTCCGTGAAGCCTCCTATCGTATCGAGACTCCTCTCGTTTGGTCCACTTTACAAGATGTCTCTACATCTAGTGCAACCAATCACCATCTTTTTGGTCACCTCAGATCCATTGCCTAGCTCCTATGGGAGATTACAATGATCCTTAGTCTAAGTGTTTAACCGACTTATCGACTCTAGAGGTTGTTATGAACTAACGATCCATCTAGGGATGGTCTCGCCTCACTACTTCCTTTTCGAGTCTTATCTTCTATAAGCAACCTGATGACTCCTTAGCGACATGTTTCATGGGTTTCTCCCATTAAAGTGAGGACCACTAAGGTGGTTCTTAACCTATCCACATGTCACGATCAAAGCTAAAGTCGGAGACCTTGGGAACGTTTCAACGCAAAACGACCCTCCCACTTAGCTTTTGAAAAAAATGGATTTTGTTTTAAAATCAAGTCCAATTAATAATTCAACAAAATTATAACCTTTATAAATTTGTTGTATTTTATAACTCTTTATAAAATTTACCCATTGCATTTATTATTATAACAATTTATAATATTAAACTACAATGATGCATGAACATGCTTGCATGGCAATTTGATATTGGCATCTCTATATCCTATATGGCATGTTATGATGATGCGAGATTAAATAATAAATCATACATTTACAATTTAACCTCTCTATGGCTCATTTCTAATTACAACCCTAAAAAACAAATGCAAATAATTACAATAATTTTCTTCATCTTGTCTTCTTGGCAACTTCTCAATTTTCTCTTCTCTCGATCCCTGAAAAGTGAAAATAAAAAAAATATTTTTTTTTTTGGGCTGGGCCCGGGACAATCCTGGGCCCACCTCCTCCTCGGCTGGGCCAGGCCCTGCCTGGAGCAGCATGGGCTACCAGGCCAGGCAGGCCTGGCCCACTCTGCATGGGCCGCGGCCCTTGCCTGGCCAGCGGCCGGGCCTGTACTTGCAGGCAGGGCTGGGACTGCGGCCACCTATGGCTGCTGGGGGCAGGGCCTGCGGCTAAGCCCATATGGCCCCTGCCTAGGCGGGGCTGGTGGCTAATCCCATAGCCCGGCCAGGGTTTCAGAAAACCCTGCGTGGCTTGGTTGGGGCCGTGGCCCTTTGCTGGCCAGGCCAGCGGCAGGGGCCTGCGGCCCCTGCCTGGGCGGGGCCTGCAGGCCCGCTAAATTCCCGAAACCTAGTCGCCGCTGCGGTAAAACCCAGGGAAGGGTTTGGCGGCTTGGCATGTGGCGGAGGGTCGAGTCGTGGCTTGCAAGCGCGGCAGCGGTGATTTACCCGGCGGCGGCACAAAAAAAAATATTTTCTGAAAATTTAAATTACAAAATTTCCTATGCCCTTTAATGGCTTACATTATTTTCTAGAGAATAACATAAACCACCAACATGGTGTAATTAAAAACCTAGAGCCAATCGATCGGGATCCAATCACATATTCAATCAAAACAATTTTGAATTCATCATATATTCATGCAAGATGCCAATATCAACACATATCATACATTCAATCGCATAAACATAAATCATGCATGATCAAAAGCCCTAGTCTCTGATACCATTTGTAGGATCCTATTGTGATTTATATATGAAAAATCAATTGAACAACAACAATATTGTAGGCGGAATTTCAAAAAATTTTATCATATCCATTTTATTCAAAATTAAACGTAAACCACAACGAGAGATACATGCATGATATATGTTTATTGACAAAGTATTAGAATATCTCACATACCTTTGTGACGATTGAATTAAATGACCGCAAGGATCTTGTCTCACTATCTCACGTTCCAAGATGGAGAATTGCCGTGAAACAAGATCGTTGTTTATTGCCACGATCACACCAAAACCACTCGTTGATTCAAGGCTATGACTCTACGATTTTTAGGATGAGAGAGTGGGCTCTTTTCAAAAACCTAAGGAAACAATTTCCTTCTATTTTGTCTCTACAAAATCCGCCACCCTAAGGAAAAGTGTGATCTCTTTTTCTTTTCTCCAAAAGACTCTCTCCTAGGGTTTTCAATAATATCCTTTTATAGGAGAAAATTCAAAAACTCAAACCCTAGATGGGATTTTCGAATTTCTCCTTAACCCTAGGATTGAAATCCGAAAATCCCTACATGGCTTAGGGATTTCCGAATTTCCTTCCCCTATTTGGAGCAAAATTCGAAATCCCCTTATGGCAAGGGATTTCCGAATTTTCCCAAAATAATATATCACTTTTCTCTTTCCTTTAGTTGCCAAATAAAATCATGTTTAAATTTCATTTTGAATTTTAAATTAATCTCTATTAATTTCGAAATTCAAAACTCATTCCTTTTATTTTTCAATTATCGAATAAATGAAAAATAACACAATGAATTTAAACACAATTATCAGTTTCTGTTTTTCCCATTTATTAGAGCTAGCCTTGAGACCGAATGGACCCACATGAACAAAGCTATGGAATTACAATATTCGACTAACTCATCCCTATAAGTTATCGACATATTTAATTCCGACATCGTACAACTCCACTAAAAGTTCGACGCCGAATAATCTCTCGATTCATGTGCGCTAATTTTCTTTTGGTGTTGATACAATTTATCACACGGTCCACAGTGTAAATGCATTATTATCCTTCGTAAATATCAGTGATCAGAATGGTATATAATATTACCGTTTTACCATTCTAATCATTATTTCCTCAACTCCTTTATATGACTGTGAATAAGAAAGACAAACGTTCGTAAGATGTCTCGTACATGTCACGATGTCTTAATCAATGAATATCATCATTGAATACCAGGCCTGGTTTATTTATTCACACACCCGTCAATAAAGCATGAGGTGATATTATTTCTTACGAATTCCATATCTGTGAATCACATAACTCCAACTTAATATTGTCATGATCCCAATGACCGAGATGTCGTTCAATAACTGTGAACTAATCTCATTGGCGAATCAAAGATCATGAGATACTAAGTTGAGCCACGCATTCACTTAAGGATTAAGATAATTATACAAATATACTTAAGTTGTGATGATTAGGTTTAGAGTTGTGTAAACGGTTTTTACTCTAACCTAATCAATCACATGGTCTATTCAACATGTTGCGAGCATGTCTAGATCAACCACAGAGTCCAACTCCCATGCCCCGAGACCAGCATCACATGGTTCGATCTAACAGTCATAATCGGATTCGATTGCCCAATCAATCCTAAGACTGCGAATATCTATTTTAAACTGTATCAGAAGAGTTTGTCCGGCAGGGTTCCCCTGACTCTTCTTTCGTTGGTAACAGTTTATGGACTAAGCAATATTACTAACACTCTTGAGTATGTGTCAAAACATAACTTTATCTTATTTTATAAAATCAGCAAAATAATAATGTCTTACATTTGTCATTTCATAAATAACAAATTACATCCCACTTTATGGACACATTTCCAACAACTGTGCACTGAAGCCAACTCTGGCGGTAAAGCTAGTCGGTAAGCTACCTTTCCTATTCTTTCAGTGATCTCAAAAGGCCCTATGTAACGTGGACTCAGCTTACCTTTCTTCCCAAAACGCATCACACCCTTCATTGGTGCGACTTTTAGGAATACAGAGTCCCCTACAGAAAATTCCAAGGGTCTCCGTGGTTTATCTGCATAACTCTTACGCGGCTCTTGGCCGTCTCTAATCTTCTACGGATCTTTTACCTTTGTCTCAATGGCCTCTTGAATGAATTCCGTCTTGTGAAGTGCTTTTCCGAGTGTCATACCAATGAACTGGGGATCTACACCTCCTTCCGTAAAAGTGCTTCATACGGCCATGCCGATGGAAGCTTGGTAGCTATTATTATACGAGAATTCGATCAATGGCAACTTCATACTCCATGCGCCCTTGAAATCCACTGTGCATGCACGAAGCATATCTTCTAGGGTCTGAATGGTCCTCTCTGACTTGTCCATCCGTCTGGGGATGGAACGCATGCTATAAGCGCAATTCGACCCCATCGCTTCCTGAACACTTCTCCAAAATTGGAGGTAAATCGGGTTTGTCTCTCTGTCCGACACTATACTAACTGGTACTCCATGTAGCTTTACTACCTTAGCCACATATAACTTCATTAACCTCTCTAAGGAGTAAGTTATCTTGATCGGAATGAAATGCGCTTTTTGATTTAGCCGATCCACGACTACCCAAATGGCATCATATCCCTCATTGGTTCTCGGAAGTCCGGTCACAAAGTCCATGGCTAAGTGTTCCCACATCCATTCCGGGATCTCTAGTGGTCATAAGCTCCCAGCTGGTCTCGATGTTCTGCTTTGACCTTTTGGCATGTCAAGCGGCGACTAACATAGTCAACTATGTCATTCTTCATTCGCCTCCACCAAAAATGTTGTTTCAAATCTTGATACATTTTGGTGGCACCTGAATGTCTGAATATGGCGTCTTGTGCGCTTCATGATATCGCTTCTTGATCCCCTCTTGATCCGGTACACAAATTATTCTTTGGTATAGGAGAATTCCGTCCTTTGAAAGGCTGAAATTCGACCTTGCATTATCTACTATCTCCTTCACCTATCCATCCATAATTGGGTCACCTTTTCCGAGCTTCTCGTATCTCGTCTTGTAGCACCGCAGGCTGACCCTTAGAGAAGCTAACTTACCAGAAGATTAATTCGAGGTCTAGGAGATTAATCTCTTGTTGAAGCTAGCTTGGCAACAATTCGGTCTCCACTTTGAGTCCGTAGTCTTTGGGTTTCTACTCAAAGCGTCTGCTACTCGATTGGCTTTACCTGGATGGTAAAGGATTTCACAATCATAGTCCTTCACAAGTTCAAGCCATCGTCTTTGTCTCATATTAAGCTCCTTCTGCGTGAAGAAGTACTTTAGGCTCTGATGGTCCGTATAAATTTTGCATTGAACCCCATATAGGTAATGCCGCCATAACTTGAGCGCAAAAACTACTGCGGCTAACTCAAGATCATGTGTTGGGTAATTTCGCTCGTGATCCTTGATTCTTTGAGATCGTAAGCAATGACCTTGCCATTTTGCATCAACACGGCTCCTAGTCCTGTCTTTGAGGCATCACTGTAGATGTCAAATTTTTCTCCCTCTTCTGGGATCGTGAGTACTGGAGCACTAATTAATCTTCTTTTGATCTCTCTGAAACTCTGTTCACATCTATATGTCCATTCATACCTTCTATCTTTTCTGGTTAAGGCAGTGGAGAGGAGCTGCAAGACAGCAAATCCCTCCACAAACCTTCTGTAATACCCTGCCAATCCTAGGAAACTTCGAACTTCCGTAACACTCTTTGGAACTGGCCACTTCTCAACCACTTCAACTTTTGCTGGATCCACGGTGATTCCTTCCTTGGATACTACATGTCCGAGGAAGTGGACTTTATCTAACCAGAACTCGCACTTAGAAAACTTCGCATATAGCTGATGTTTCTTCAACGTGTGTAGTGCGATCCTCAAATGTTCTGCGTGCTCCTGTGGATCTCGTGAGTATATAAGGATGTCATCGATGAAAACAATAACAAACTTATCTAAATACTCTCTGAAGACTCTGTTCATAAGGTCCATAAACGCTGCTGGGGCATTTGTAAGTCCAAACGGCATCACTAAGAATTCGTAGTGTCCATACCGAGTTCTGAATGTCGTTCTGGGAATGTCTTCTTCTCTAATCTTGAGCTGATGATACCCCGATCGAAGGTCTATCTTCGAAAACGTGGTAGCTCCCTTCAACTGGTCGAACAAGTCATCGATTCGTGGCAACGGGTACTTGTTCTTGATGGTGACTTTGTTGAGCTCTCTATAATCTATGCACATCCGAAGCGTGCCATCCTTCTTTTTGACAAAGAGGACTGGAGCTCCCCATGGCGAGAAACTCGGTCTGATGAAGCCTTTGTCTAACATCTCTTGAGTTGAACCCAACTCTTTCGGTTCCGCCGAGCCATCCTGTGCAAAGGCTTTGGATATTGGTGCGGTGCCAGGGAGAAGCTCTATCTCAAAAGCTATTTCCCGATCTAGAGGAAGTCCGGGTAGTTCCTCTGGAAAAACGTCTAGGAACTCCTTGACTATGGGAACGTCTTCTGGTTGATGTGTCCCCTCTTGGTTCCTATCCACCACATACGCCAAATATCCAGTGCATCCGCTAGACATCAATCGTCTGGCTTCTTGGGAACTAATAAAACGTATGGGTGTCCCTGATGTGGAACCCATGTACTCAAACACCGTTCTCCTTCCCGGTGAAAAACTACCCTTTTCTTTCCTACGGTCTATTGTAGCATTATACTTTCCTAGAAAATCCATTCCTAGGATCACATCATAACCTACTAAGTTCGAGAACAACTAGGTCCGCATGGTTCTCTTCCCTTATCTCTCTTTTGTGCGTGGCGTAACCGGTGACTGAACAACAACACATCACACGATGGTAGTCTTTGTCTTAAAGGCTTGCCCTATCCTCTCTTGAGGATGTAGTATTCGTTTAACAAATTCTCTTTTGATGCAAATGTATGTGTGGCCCAGATCAAATAATGCTCGTGCGGGGACATGGGCAGCGATGGTGACTGTCACTACGTTGGGCGTGCACCTCGACTTCCTCCTTAGTGTATGTCATTAAGTGAGCATTGGCACGTGGGCGGCTTCTACTCTGTTAAATTTGAGGGTTGAGAATACCCTCTGCGCTTGCATGGCATGGAATTGTGGGCTGGTGGCCTTTGTGGAGCCATTCCGGGAGATCCTGCTTTAAGCGGACCTTTGCCTTGCATAATGCCCTTTACGTCACACGTATAGCATACATCTGTGCCGGCTTTACATTCTCCGGAGTGTTTCTTTCCACAAGTCGGTGAATGGGAACACTAGGATTGGTATCTTGGTCACCTTACATTGGGGTTTCGCTGATTACGATTGCGATTCCCTTTCCTCTTGTTGGGGTTTTCTTTGGTTCCCCCCCGGTTTTCGATCCTGTGTCACGGCTTCCTTGGGTTTGTGGATTAGCACGGGGCTCTGCTTAGTGGGTGCTGTGCCTTTTCTCTCTGTTTCTTCTTGTCTTCCCACATCTTAGCCCGTTCCTCTGGGATTTGGCAATGTTATGCTCTGCACGTATTGCCCGATTCACTAGATCGGCTACCGTGGTTGGTGGATACTCCCACTTTCCACAACGGTGGCTATATCTCCACGGAGTATATTAACCATCCTCCTAACCTTCTCTTCCTCTGTTGGAACCAACTGAGGACATAGTCGTGCCAACCCAGTCAAATCGTCGGCATGCTTCTACAACTGTCTAGTCGCCACCTTAAAATTGTTGAACTCATTCTGTTGAGTCTTGAGGCTTCCAAGTTGTAATACTTTACAGTTAAATTCCATAGAATTCATCCCATAACATCTGTCTCACATTCCTTCTGGCGCTGCACTGATTCCCACCAGTAGCGGGCATCCTTCTTTAACACAAAAGCGGCGCACTGAATCTTCTCCCTGTCGGTGAGTTCCATAAACTCAAACACTGTCTGAATGGATGCTAACCATTCCTCAGCCTCGAGTGGATCTGTTGATCCATCAAACTCTGGAGGTGCCATTCTCTTAAACCTCACATACAATGGTTCCCTTGGGACCATTTCTTGGTACCCCATATCACCCCTTACCGGCTCTTGGGGTTCAACCCTCTCTGCGGGTTGCTCGGGTTGGGCGGCTTGTCTTTGGAACCGCTGCGGAGGGGTGCTCCTCCAACCCTTGACCACCTGTATCAACCCCAGGTAAGCAATTCTCAATAACTTCTCTGCTTTCCTCGGCTGGGGCTACTATATTTGCCCCTCGGACACTGCTACTTCTTCAAATCAGTCTTTGGAGGATTCTTTTACCTTGTGTTTTCTCTCTGAACGTTACGAACCATGTTGCTGTGTCTATATCACTTAAAGAGCAACATCGTTTGTCTAAGTGCAAGAAGAACTGCTTCTAAAGTTCCTTGACTTGCAATACTTTAAACTATCATTCATTCTCATATCAACTAGCAAAACATACATTCTATATGTTTCCTATTATGCATGCCCCATATCATGCATATCACATCATATACAAATCATCACAAAATTAAAGGTTTTTAAGCCTTTCATTCAAATCTATTATGTATGTCCCATTCCATACATATCACATCATACATAAAACATCATTAGTCTAAGTTTCTCAATACTATTTACATAACCTTGCATCATATTTAAATAAATAAGACGCTAAGTCCTAATCCTCATCATCTCACGTGTTCCTCGGGATCCTCCTCCGGATCCTCCTCGGAGGTCTTCCTCCGAATCCTCCTCGGGATCCGACTGAGGGTTACCACTAGCTTCCTCACCAACGGTCCGAACGTAGGTCCATCTTCGCCGAACGGCCATAGGCTCATCCGCTGCGTCTATCTCGGGTCTCGGTCGTTGTCGAGAAGTAGTGGCTTCCGCATCATGTCTCCTAATACGGGTATTGGAAAACGGGAAGTCTCGCCTAACCGCCGCTGGCTGTGTCCTCTCCTCTAACAGTTGGCGCTCACAATGCTTCGCCTTGGCGATAAATTGTGTGAGGGTCTGATCTGATCGCGGAACTAGCCAACCCTGGTACTCTTCCATCATACCTCTCCATAGGATCTGACACCGCTCCTCCTTACTTAGATTAAAAATTCGATTCGGAGCTAGTACCTCTGTCAACACTTTCGCTATATAGGCTACAACGGCCTCATCCGATCTCATACTAACCCTCTCGGCTTGTATGATAAACTCTCGAGCTTGGGTGTAGGTCACGGCTACACTCACACGACTCTGTGTCTCTCCACTTTGCTTGTGGTGCCGACTCGAGATGGCATGACCTGGGAAGAAAAGCGATGCTTCAACATGTGGCAAAACTCTTCCCATTGCATCTCTGCTATTCCGTCCTCATCCAAAGCTTGCCAAAAGATTAGGGCATTGCCCTCTAATAAACTCGCTGCGAGTACAATCCACTCCTCTCGAGCTATGTCACAAGCTCGTATCACATACTCGACACGATGCAGCCAATCCCTAATTCTAGTGGGATGTGAAAGCCCATCGAAGGAAGGTGGATTACAGGTGTAGAACCTAGCTGCGGCTCGACCTGTAGTCAAAACAACTCTACTTGCTCGGTGTGCAGCCTGGGCCGCCATGGGCTCTAGAGCCCTTAACTCCCGATCCACTGGTGGATGGCTATATCTAGCAGGAGTGGGTACCGACCTTTCTGTTTGTCGGAACCGTGACATTAGAAACATTCTTACCCGTCCCTTTTTTCTCCAAAACTGATGAAAACAAGTGAATTTCGCCATAAAAATTGGGTTGTTGGGTTTCACCCGCCAAATTTGTAGAGCTTGATGAGTGCTTCGATTTGGTATATTATAGGCCCAAAGAACGATTTCTCGATCAAAAGTTATGGTCAGATTCAACACAGCTCCGATTTTTTTTTTTTTCCAAAACCGATGAAAACAAGTGAATTTCGCCTAAAAATTGGGTTGTTGGGTTTCACCCGCCAAATTTGTAGAGCTTGATGAGTGCTTCGATTTGGTATTTATAGGCCCAAAGAACTATTTTGGCCCAAAAAAATTTGATGAGTGCTTCGATTTTTTTTTCCCAAAACTGATTATAGGCCCAAAGAATTGGGTTTTGGGTTTCGATCAAAGAGCTTATGGTCAGATTTGAACGTATATTTTTTTTTCCAAAACTTGATGAAAACAAGTGAATTTCGCCTAAAAAATTGGGTTGTTGGGTTTCGACCACGCCAAATTTGTAGAGCTTGATGAGTGCTTCGAAAATATTATAGGCCCAAAGAACGTTTTCTCGATCAAAAGTTATGGTCAGATTCAAAAATTTTCTTCAACGATTTTTTTCCTCAAAACCGATGAAAACAAGTGAATTTCGCCTAAAAATTGGGTTGTTGGGTTTCGATACCAAATTTGTAGAGCTTGATGAGTGCTTCGATTTGGTATATTATAGGCCCAAAGAACGATTTCGATCAAAAGTTATGGTCAGATTCAACACAAGCTTCTTTTTTTTTTTTTCTCCAAAACTGATGAAAACAAGTGAATTTCGCCTAAAAAAATTGGGTTGTTGGGTTTCGACCCCAAATTTGTAGAGCTTGATGAGTGCTTCGATTTGGTATATTATAGGCCCAAAGAACGATTTCTGATCAAAAGTTATGGTCAGATTCAACATAATTTCTCTCGATTTTTTTTTTCCAAAACACGATGAAAACAAGTGAATTTCGCCTAAAAATTGGGTTGTTGGGTTTCACCCGCCAAATTTGTAGAGAGCTTGATGAGTGCTTCGATTTGGTATTATTATAGGCCAAAGAACGATTTCTCTCGATCAAAAGTTATGGTCAGATTCAACACAGCTTCTCCGATTTTTTTTTTCCAAAACCGATGAAAACAAGTGAATTTCGCCTAAAAATTGGGTTGTTGGGTTTTCACCCCCCAAATTTGTAGAGCTTGATGAGTGCTTCGATTTGGTATATTATAGGCCCAAAGAACGATTTCTGGATCAAAAGTTATGGTCAGATTCAACACAGCTTCAACGATTTTTTTTTTTCCAAAACTGATGAAAACAAGTGAATTTCGCCTAAAAATTGGGTTGTTGGGTTTCACCAAATTTGTAGAGCTTGATGAGTTGATTCGAGTTATAGGCCCAAAGAACGATTTCTCGATCAAAAGTTATGGGCAGATTCAACACACAACCCACGATTTTTTTTTTCCAAAACTATGAAAACAAGTGAATTTCGCCTAAAAAAAATTGTTGTTGGGTTTCACCCGCCAAATTTGTAGAGCTTGATGAGTGCTTTGGTATATTATAGGCCCAAAACATTTCATGGCCCAAATTTATTTTTAGGCTTGATTTTTTCTCCAAAATTTGGAACTTCAAAAAATTGGGTTGTTGTTTCACCCGCCCGATTTGTAGAGCTTGATGAGTGCTTCGATTTGGTATTTTTATAGGCCCAAAGAACGATTTCTCGATCAAAAGTTATGGTCAGATTCAACACAGCTTCAACGATTTTTTTTTTCTCCAAAACTGATGAAAACAAGTGAATTTCGGCCTAAAAAATTGGGTTGTTGGGTTTCGACCCGCCAGATTTGTAGAGCTTGATGAGTGCTTCGATTTGGTATATTATAGGCCCAAAGAACGATTTTTCTGATCAAAAGTTATGGTCAGATTCAACACATTCTCTCGATTTTTTTTTTTTTCTCCAAAACTGATGAAAACAAGTGAATTTCGGCCTAAAAAATTGGGTTGTTGGGTTTCACCCGCCCCAGATTTGTAGAGCTTGATGAGTGCTTCGATTTGGTATATTATAGGCCCAAAGAACGATTTCTGATCAAAAAGTTATGGTCAGATTCAACATAAATTCAACGATTTTTTTTCTCCAAAACTGATGAAAACAAGTGAATTTCGCCTAAAAAATTGGGTTGTTGCTTTTCGACCCGCCAAATTTGTAGAGCTTGATGAGTGCTTCGATTTGGTATATTATAGGCCCAAAGAACGATTTCTGATCAAAAGTTATGGTCAGATTCAAAAGTTATTTTTTTTTTTCTCCAAAACTGATGAAAACAAGTGAATTTCGCCCTAAAAAATTGGGTTGTTGGGTTTCACCCGCCAATTTTTTGATTTTTCCCAAAGAACGGTTTCGGAAAAAGTTATGGTCAGATTCAAATACAGCTTCAACGATTTTTTTTTCTCCAAAACTGATGAAAACAAGTGAATTTCGCCTAAAAATTGAGCTTTTGTAGAGCTTGATGAGTGCTTCAAATAGGCCCAAAGAACGATTTCTGATCAAAAGTTATGGTCAATTCAACACAGTGAATTTTTTTTTTTCCAAAACTGATGAAAACAAGTGAATTTCGCCTTTGGTTTGTTTCGACCCGCCCAAATTTGTAGAGCTTGATGAGTGCTTCGATTTGGTATATTATAGGCCCAAAGAACGATTTCTCGATCAAAAGTTATGGTCAGATTCAACACAGCTTCTCCGATTTTTTTTTTTTTCCTCCAAAACCGATGAAAACAAGTGAATTTCGCCCTAAAAAAAATTGGGTTGTTGGGTTTCACCCGCCATTTTGTAGAGCTTGATGAGTGCTTCGATTTGGTATATTATAGGCCCAGCAACGATTTCTGGATCAAAAGTTATGGTCAGATTCAACACAGCTTCAACGATTTTTTTTTCTCCAAAACTGATGAAAACAAGTGAATTTCGGCCTAAAAAATTGGGTTGTTGGGTTTCGACCCGCCAGATTTGTAGAGCTTGATGAGTGCTTCGATTTGGTATATTATAGGCCCAGCAACGATTTCTGGATCAAAAAGTTATGGTCAGATTCAACACAGCAACGATTTTTTTTTCTCCAAAACTGATGAAAACAAGTGAATTTCGGCCTAAAAAATTGGGTTGTTGGGTTTCGACCCGCCAAATTTGTAGAGCTTGATGAGTGCTTCGATTTGGTATATTATAGGCCCAGCAACGATTTCTGGATCAAAAGTTATGGTCGTATTCAGTCACAGTTCAACGATTTTTTTTTTCTCCAAAACTGATGAAAACAAGTGAATTTCGCCTAAAAATTGGGTTGTTGGGTTTCGACCCGCCAGATTTGTAGAGCTTGATGAGTGCTTCGATTTGGTATATTATAGGCCCAGCAACGATTTCTGGATCAAAAGTTATGGTCAGATTCAACACACAGTTCTTTTTTTTTTTTTCTCCAAAACTGATGAAAAACAAGTGAATTTCGCCTAAAAAATTGGGTTGTTGGGTTTCGACCCGCCAAATTTGTAGAGCTTGATGAGTGCTTCGATTTGGTATATTATAGGCCCAGCAACGATTTCTGGATCAAAAGTTATGGTCATTCAACATAATACAAGTTTTTTTTTTTTTTTCTCCAAAACTGATGAAAACAAGTGAATTTCGGCCTAAAAAATTGGGTTGTTGGGTTTCACCGCCAAATTTGTAGAGCTTGATGAGTGCTTCGATTTGGTATATTATAGGCCCAAAGAACGATTTTCGATCAAAAGTTATGGTCAGATTCAACATACAGCTTCTCCGATTTTTTTTTTTCCAAAACGATGAAAACAAGTGAATTTCGCCTAAAAATTGGGTTGTTGTTTCAATTGACCAGAGCTTGATGAAAATGATTGTTGGTTTCGAGCTTTGAGAGCTTGATGAGTGCTTCGATTTGGTATATTATAGGCCCAAAGAACGATTTCTCGATCAAAAGTTATGGTCAGATTCAACACAGCTCAACGATTTTTTTTTTTTTCCAAAACCGATGAAAACAAGTGAATTTCGCCTAAAAATTGGGTTGTTGGGTTTCACCCGCCAAATTTGTAGAGCTTGATGAGTGCTTCGATTTGGTATATTATAGGCCCAAAGAACGATTTCGATCAAAAGTTATGGTCAGATTCAACACAGCTCAACGATTTTTTTTTTTTCCAAAACCGATGAAAACAAGTGAATTTCGCCTAAAAATTGGGTTGTTGGGTTTCGACCCGCCAGATTTGTAGAGCTTGATGAGTGCTTCGATTTGGTATATTATAGGCCCAGCAACGATTTCTGGATCAAAAGTTATGGCCGTATTCAGTCACAGTTCAACGATTTTTTTTTTTCCCAAAACGATGAAAAACAAGTGAATTTCGCCCTAAAAAATTGGGTTGTTGGGTTTCGACCCGCCAGATTTGTAGAGCTTGATGAGTGCTTCGATTTGGTATATTATAGGCCCAGCAACGATTTCTGGATCAAAAGTTATGGTCAGATTCAACACAGCTTCTCCCGATTTTTTTTTCCTCCAAAACTGATGAAAACAAGTGAATTTCGCCTAAAAAATTGGGTTGTTGGGTTTCGACCCGCCAAATTTGTAGAGCTTGATGAGTGCTTCGATTTGGTATATTATAGGCCCAGCAACGATTTCTGGATCAAAAGTTATGGTCAGATTTCAACACAGCCAACGATTTTTTTTTCCTCCAAAACCGATGAAAACAAGTGAATTTCGCCTAAAAATTGGGTTGTTGGGTTTCACCCCCAAATTTGTAGAGCTTGATGAGTGCTTCGATTTGGTATATTATAGGCCCAAAGAACGATTTCTCGATCAAAAGTTATGGTCAGATTCAACACAAAACAACGATTTTTTTTTTTCCAAAACTGATGAAAACAAGTGAATTTCGCCATAAAAATTGGGTTGTTGGGTTTCACCCACCAAATTTGTAGAGAGCTTGATGAGTGCTTCGATTTGGTATATTATAGGCCCAAAGAACGATTTCGGATCAAAAGTTATGGTCAGATTCAACATAGCCAACGATTTTTTTTTTTTCTCCAAAACGATGAAAACAAGTGAATTTCGCCTAAAAAATTGGGTTGTTGGGTTTCACCCACCAAATTTGTAGAGCTTGATGAGTGCTTCGATTTGGTATATTATAGGCCCAGCAACGATTTCTGGATCAAAAGTTATGGTCAGATTCAACACAGCTTCTCGATTTTTTTTTTTTCTCCAAAACTGATGAAAACAAGTGAATTTCGCCCTAAAAATTGGGTTGTTGGGTTTCACCGCCAAATTTGTAGAGCTTGATGAGTGCTTCGATTTGGTATATTATAGGCCCAGCAACGATTTCTGGATCAAAAGTTATGGTCAGATTCAACACAGCTTCAACGATTTTTTTTTCCAAAAAACTGATGAAAACAAGTGAATTTCGCCTAAAAATTGGGTTGTTGGGTTTCGCCCCACAATTTGTAGAGCTTGATGAGTGCTTCGATTTGGTATATTATAGGCCCAGCAACGATTTCTGGATCAAAAGTTATGGCCGTATTCAGTCACAGTTCAACGATTTTTTTTTCTCCAAAACTGATGAAAACAAGTGAATTTCGGCATAAAAAATTGGGTTGTTGGGTTTCGACCCGCCAAATTTGTAGAGCTTGATGAGTGCTTCGATTTGGTATATTATAGGCCCAGCAACGATTTCTGGATCAAAAGTTATGGCCGTATTCAGTCACAGTTCAACGATTTTTTTTTCTCCAAAACTGATGAAAACAAGTGAATTTCGCCTAAAAAATTGGGTTGTTGGGTTTCGACCCGCCAAATTTGTAGAGCTTGATGAGTGCTTCGATTTGGTATATTATAGGCCCAGCAACGATTTCTGGATCAAAAGTTATGGTCATATTCAACACAGCTTCTTTTTTTTTTTTTCTCCAAAACTGATGAAAACAAGTGAATTTCGGCCTAAAAAATTGGGTTGTTGGGTTTCGACCCGCCAGATTTGTAGAGCTTGATGAGTGCTTCGATTTGGTATATTATAGGCCCAAAGAACGATTTCTGATCAAAAGTTATGGTCAGATTCAACACAGCTCTCCGATTTTTTTTTTCTCCAAAACCGATGAAAAACAAGTGAATTTCGCCTAAAAATTGGGTTGTTGGGTTTTTCGACCCGCCAAATTTGTAGAGCTTGATGAGTGCTTCGATTTGGTATATTATAGGCCCAAAGAACGATTTCTCGATCAAAAGTTATGGTCAGATTCAACATAAGCTTCTCCGATTTTTTTTTTTTTTCCAAAACCGATGAAAACAAGTGAATTTCGCCTAAAAAATTGGGTTGTTGGGTTTCACCCGCCAGATTTGTAGAGCTTGATGAGTGCTTCGATTTGGTATATTATAGGCCCAAAGAACGATTTCTGATCAAAAGTTATGGTCAGATTCAACACAGCTTCAACGATTTTTTTTTTTTTTTCCAAAACCGATGAAAACAAGTGAATTTCGCCCTAAAAATTGGGTTGTTGGGTTTCACCCGCCAAATTTGTAGAGCTTGATGAGTGCTTCGATTTGGTATATTATAGGCCCAGCAACGATTTCTGGATCAAAAGTTATGGTCAGATTCAACACAGCTCCGATTTTTTTTTCTCCAAAACTGATGAAAACAAGTGAATTTCGGCCTAAAAAATTGGGTTGTTGGGTTTCGACCCGCCAAATTTGTAGAGCTTGATGAGTGCTTCGATTTGGTATATTATAGGCCCAGCAACGATTTCTGGATCAAAAGTTATGGCCGTATTCAGTCACAGTTCTCCGATTTTTTTTTCTCCAAAACTGATGAAAACAAGTGAATTTCGGCATAAAAAATTGGGTTGTTGGGTTTCGACCCCAGATTTGTAGAGCTTGATGAGTGCTTCGATTTGGTATATTATAGGCCCAGCAACGATTTCTGGATCAAAAGTTATGGTCAGATTCAACACAGCTTTCAACGATTTTTTTTTTTTTCCAAAACCGATGAAAACAAGTGAATTTCGCCTAAAAAATTGGGTTGTTGGGTTTCACCCGCCAAATTTGTAGAGCTTGATGAGTGCTTCGATTTGGTATATTATAGGCCCAAAGAACGATTTCTCGATCAAAAGTTATGGTCAGATTCAACACAACTTCAACGATTTTTTTTTTCCCAAAACTGATGAAAAACAAGTGAATTTCGCCTAAAAATTGGGTTGTTGGGTTTCACCCCAAATTTTGTAGAGCTTGATGAGTGCTTGTATTATAGGCCCAAAGAACGATTTCTCGATCAAAAAGTTATGGTCAGATTCAACACAGATTTTTTTTTCCATAAACCGATAAAGGCCCAAAAAAATTGGGTTGTTGGGTTTCACCCGCCAAATTTGTAGAATGAGTGCTTCGATTTGGTATATTATAGGCCCAAAGAACGATTTCGATCAAAAGTTATGGTCAGATTCAACACAATTTTTTTTTTTTCCTCCAAAACTGATGAAAACAAGAGAATTTCGGCATAAAAATTGGGTTGTTGGGTTTCGCCCTGCCAGATTTGTAGAGCTTGATGAGTGCTTCGATTTGGTATATTATAGGCCCAACAACGATTTCTCGGATCAAAAGTTATGGTCAGATTCAACACAGCTTCTCCGATTTTTTTTTCCTCCAAAACTGATGAAAACAAGTGAATTTCGGCCCAAAAAATTGGGTTGTTGGGTTTCGCCCCGCCAGATTTGTAGAGCTTGATGAGTGCTTCGATTTGGTATATTATAGGCCCAAAGAACGATTTCGATCAAAAGTTATGGTCAGATTCAACACAGCTTCTCCGATTTTTTTTTCTCCAAAACTGATGAAAACAAGTGAATTTCGGCCTAAAAAATTGGGTTGTTGGGTTTCGACCCGCCAGATTTTTAGAGCTTGATGAGTGCTTCGATTTGGTATATTATAGGCCCAGCAACGATTTCTGATCAAAAGTTATGGTCAGATTCAACACAGCTTCTCCGATTTTTTTTTTTTTCCTCCAAAACTGATGAAAACAAGTGAATTTCGCCTAAAAAATTGGGTTGTTGGGGTTTAGCCCCGCCAGATTTGTAGAGCTTGATGAGTGCTTCGATTTGGTATATTATAGGCCCAAAGAACGATTTCTCGATCAAAATTATCAGATTCAACACAGCTCAACGATTTTTTTTTTTTCTCCAAAACTGATGAAAACAAGTGAATTTCGGCCTAAAAAATTGGGTTGTTGGGTTTCGACCCGCCAAATTTGTAGAGCTTGATGAGTGCTTCGATTTGGTATATTATAGGCCCAGCAACGATTTCTGGATCAAAAGTTATGGCCAGATTCAACATAGCTTCCCGATTTTTTTTTTCTCCAAAACTGATGAAAACAAGTGAATTTCGGCCTAAAAAATTGGGTTGTTGGGTTTCGACCCGCCAAATTTGTAGAGCTTGATGAGTGCTTCGATTTGGTATATTATAGGCCCAGCAACGATTTCTGGATCAAAAGTTATGGCCGTATTCAGTCACAGTTCTCCGATTTTTTTTTTTTCTCCAAAACCGATGAAAAACAAGTGAATTTCGCCTAAAAATTGGGTTGTTGGGTTTCGACCCGCCAAATTTGTAGAGCTTGATGAGTGCTTCGATTTGGTATATTATAGGCCCAGCAACGATTTCTGGATCAAAAGTTATGGCCGTATTCAGTCACAGTTCTCCGATTTTTTTTCCTCCAAAACTGATGAAAACAAGTGAATTTCGGCCTAAAAATTGGGTTGTTGGGTTTCGACCCGCCAAATTTGTAGAGCTTGATGAGTGCTTCGATTTGGTATATTATAGGCCCAGCAACGATTTCTGGATCAAAAGTTATGGCCGTATTCAGTCACAGTTCTCCGATTTTTTTTCCTCCAAAACTGATGAAAACAAGTGAATTTCGCCTAAAAATTGGGTTGTTGGGTTTCGACCCGCCAAATTTGTAGAGCTTGATGAGTGCTTCGATTTGGTATATTATAGGCCCAGCAACGATTTCTGGATCAAAAGTTATGGTCAGATTCAACACAGCTTCTCCGATTTTTTTTTTTCCTCCAAAACTGATGAAAACAAGTGAATTTCGCCTAAAAATTGGGTTGTTGGGTTTCACCCACCAAATTTTGTAGAGCTTGATGAGTGCTTCGATTTGGTATATTATAGGCCCAAAGAACGATTTCTGGATCAAAAGTTATGGTCAGATTCAACACAAAGCTCCGATTTTTTTTTTCTCCAAAAACCGATGAAAACAAGTGAATTTCGCCTAAAAAATGGGTTGTTGGGTTTCACCCCAAATTTGTAGAGCTTGATGAGTGCTTCGATTTGGTATATTATAGGCCCAAAGAACGATTTCTCGATCAAAAGTTATGGTCAGATTCAACATAGCTTCCGATTTTTTTTTCCCAAAACTGATGAAAACAAGTGAATTTCGCCCTAAAAATTGGGTTGTTGGGTTTCACCCGCCAAATTTGTAGAGCTTGATGAGTGCTTCGATTTGGTATATTATAGGCCCAAAGAACGATTTCTCGATCAAAAAAGTTATGGTCAGATTCAAATACAAGCTTCTCCGATTTTTTTTTTTCCAAAACCGATGAAAAACAAGTGAATTTCGCCTAAAAAAATGGGTTGTTGGTTTTGACCCAAATTTGTAGAGCTTGATGAGTGCTTCGATTTGGTATATTATAGGCCCAAAGAACGATTTTGATCAAAAGTTATGGTCAGATTCAACACAGGCCCAAAACTGATGAAAACAAGTGAATTTCGCCTAAAATCAATAAATTTATGGTCAAAAGTGATTCAAAAATTTGTAGAGCTTGATGAGTGCTTCGATTTGGTTATTATAGGCCCAAAACGATTTTTTTTTTTTCTCCAAAACTGATGAAAACAAGTGAATTTCGCCTAAAAAATTGGGTGTTGGGTTTCACCCGCCAAATTTGTAGAGCTTGATGATGAGTGCTTCGATTTGGTATATTATAGGCCCAAAGAACGATTTCTCGATCAAAAGTTATGGTCAGATTCAACACAAGCCTCGATTTTTTTTTCTCCAAAACTGATGAAAACAAGTGAATTTCGCCTAAAAATTGGGTTGTTGGGTTTCACCCGCCAAATTTGTAGAGCTTGATGAGTGCTTCGATTTGGTATATTATAGGCCCAAAGAACGATTTCTCGATCAAAAGTTATGGTCAGATTCAACACAGCTTCTACGATTTTTTTTTTCCAAAAAACTGATGAAAAACAAGTGAATTTCGCCTAAAAAATTTGTTTGGGTTTTGGTTTCCGCCAAATTTTTAGAGAGCTTGATGAGTGCTTCGATTTGGTATATTATAGGCCCAAAGAACGATCAAAAGTTATGGTCAGATTCAACATAAGCTTCAAAGTTTTTTTTCCCAAAAGATTCAAACAAGTGAATTTCTCCTTTTTTTTTTCCTCCAAAACGATGAAAACAAGTGATTTTTTTTGAAAACCAAAATTGAAAAAACAAGTGAATTTCGCCCTTTGTTAAAAAAACCATTTCGATCAAAAGCCAAAATTCATGTAGAGCTTGAAACAGTGCTTTGTGAATTTCGCATAAAATTGGGTATTATAGGCCCAAAGAACGATTTCTTGATCAAATATTATAGGCCCAAAGAACGATTTCTCGGATCAAAAGTTATGGTCAGATTCAACACAGCTTCAACGATTTTTTTTTTTTCCCAAAACCGATGAAAACAAGTGAATTTTCGCCTAAAAAATTGGGTTGTTGGGTTTCGCCCCCCCAGATTTGTAGAGCTTGATGAGTGCTTCGATTTGGTATATTATAGGCCAAAGAACGATTTCGATCAAAAGTTATGGTCAGATTCAACACAGCTCTTCCGATTTTTTTTTTCCCAAAAAACGATGAAAAACAAGTGAATTTCGCCTAAAAATTGGGTTGTTGGGTTTCGACCCGCCAGATTTGTAGAGCTTGATGAGTGCTTCGATTTGGTATATTATAGGCCCAAAGAACGATTTCTGATCAAAAGTTATGGTCAGATTCAACAAAAACGATTTTTTTTTTCCAAAACTGATGAAAACACAAGAATTTTCGCCTAAAAATTGGGTTGTTGGGTTTCCCGCCAATTTGTAGAGCTTGATGAGTTTTCGATTTGGTAAAAAAAAGTTAAAACAAGATTTGATTTTTTTTTTTTCCTCCAAAACTATTGTTGGGTTTCAACCGAGATTTGTAGAGCTTGATGAGTGCTTCGATTTATATTATAGGCCCAAAGAACGATTTCTCGATCAAAAAAGTTATGGTCAGATTCAACATACAAATCCCCCATTTTTTTTTTCTCCAAAACTGATGAAAAAAAGTGAATTTCGCCTAAAAAATTGGGTTGTTGGGTTTCGACCCACCAAATTTGTAGAGCTTGATGAGTGCTTCGATTTATATTATAGGCCCAAAGAACGATTTCGATCAAAAGTTATGGTCAGATTCAACACAGCTTCTCCGATTTTTTTTTTTCTCCAAAACTGATGAAAACAAGTGAATTTCGGCCTAAAAATTGGGTTGTTGGGTTTCGACCCACCAAATTTGTAGAGCTTGATGAGTGCTTCGATTTGGTATATTATAGGCCCAAAGAACGATTTCTCGATCAAAAGTTATGGTCAGATTCAACACAAGCCTCTCCGATTTTTTTTCTCCAAACTCGATGAAAACAAGTGAATTTCGCCTAAAAAATTTTGTTTTTTTTTCCCACCAAATTTTTGTAGAGCTTGATGAGTGCTTCGATTTGGTATATTATAGGCCCAAAGAACGATTTCTCGATCAAAAGTTATGGTCAGATTCAACAAAAACGATTTTTTTTTTCTCCAAAACCGATGAAAACAAGTGAATTTCGCCTAAAAAATAATTGTTGTTCAAATATTATAGGCCCAAAGAATGCTTTCCTTTTCCCCACGATTTCAAAAAAAGTTTTTTTTTTTTCCCAAAACTGATGAAAACAAGAATTTTTTAAAAAAATTGGGTTGTTGTTTCTACCCACCAGATTTTTAGAGCTTGATGAGTGCTTCGATTTGGTATATTATAGGCCCAGCAACGATTTCTGGATCAAAAGTTATGGCCATATTCAGTCACAGTTCTACGATTTTTTTTTTCTCCAAAACTGATGAAAACAAGTGAATTTCGGCCTAAAAATTGGGTTGTTGGGTTTCGACCCGCCAGATTTGTAGAGCTTGATGAGTGCTTCGATTTGGTATATTATAGGCCCAGCAACGATTTCTGGATCAAAAGTTATGGTCAGATTCAACACAGCTTCTCCGATTTTTTTTTTCCAAAAAACTGATGAAAACAAGTGAATTTCGCCTAAAAAATTGGGTTGTTGGGTTTCGCCCCGCCAAATTTGTAGAGCTTGATGAGTGCTTCGATTTGGTATATTATAGGCCCAGCAACGATTTCTGGATCAAAAGTTATGGTCAGATTCAACACAGGCCGATTTTTTTTTTCTCCAAAACTGATGAAAACAAGTGAATTTCGCCTAAAAAAATTGGTTGTTGTTTTTTTCAAAATTTGTAGTTAAAAATTGGGTTTGATGAGTAGAGCTTGATGAGTGCTTGGGTATATTATAGGCCCAAAGAACGATTTCTGATCAAAAGTTATGGTCAGATTCAAAACAAATTTTTTTTTTTTTTCCTCCAAAACCGATGAAAACAAGAATTTCGCCTAAAAATTTGGGTTGTTGGGTTTCACCCGCCAAATTTGTAGAGCTTGATGAGTGCTTCGATTTGGTATATTATAGGCCCAAAGAACGATTTCTCGATCAAAAGTTATGGTCAGATTCAACAACACAGCTTCCGATTTTTTTTTTCTCCAAAACCGATGAAAACAAGTGAATTTCGCCTAAAAATTGGGTTGGGTTTCGGTTTTTTACCAAATTTGTAGAGCTTGATGAGTGCTTCGATTTGGTATATTATAGGCCCAAAGAACGATTTCTCGATCAAAAGTTATCAGATTCAACACAAATTCTCCGATTTTTTTTTCTCCAAAACTGATGAAAAAGTGAATTTCGCCTAAAAATTGGTTGTTTTTTTTCATTTGTAGAGCTTGATGAGTGCTTCGATTTGGTATATTATAGGCCCAAAGAACGATTTCTGATCAAAAGTTATGGCACAGATTCAACACAAGCTTCGATTTTTTTTTTTCCCCAAACTGATAATTTCGGCCTAAAAAATTGGGTTGTTGGAAAACAAGTTTTCGCCTAAAAAATTGGGTTGTTGGGTTTGATTTGTAGAGCTGATGAGTGCTTCGATTTGGTATATTATAGGCCCAAAGAACGATTTCTCGATCAAAAGTTATGGTCAGATTCAACAAAAATTTCCGATTTTTTTTTCTCCAAAAAACATGATGAAAACAAGTGAATTTCGCCTAAAAATTGGTTGTTGGGTTTCACCCGCCAAATTTGTAGAGCTTGATGAGTGCTTCGATTTATATTATAGGCCCAAAGAACGATTTCGATCAAAAGTTATGGTCATTCAACAAGCTTTTTTTTTTTTTTTTCCAAAAACCTGATGAAAACAAGTGAATTTCGCCTAAAAAATTGGGTTGTTGGGTTTCACCCGCCAAATTTGTAGAGCTTGATGAGTGCTTCGATTTGGTATTATAGGCCCAAAGAAAGAACGATTTCTGGATCAAAAGTTATGGTCAGATTCAAAACACAGCTTCTCCGATTTTTTTTTCAAAAACTGATGAAAACAAGTGAATTTCGCCTAAAAAATTGTTGTTGGTTTTAAATTTTTTAGAGCTTGATAGTGATTTGTGATTATAGCTTGGATTTGGTATATTATAGGCCCAAAGAACGATTTCGGATCAAAAGTTATGGTCAGATTCAACACAGCTTCTTTTTTTTTTTTTTTTCCAAAACTGATGAAAACAAGTGAATTTCGCCTAAAAAATTGGGTTGTTGGGTTTCACCCGCCAATTTGTAGAGCTTGATGAGTGCTTCGATTATATTATAGGCCCAAAGAACGATTTCTGGATCAAAAGTTATGGTCAGATTCAACACAAAGCCCGATTTTTTTTTTTCTCAAAACCGATGAAAAACAAGTGAATTTCGCCTAAAAAATTGGGTTGTTGGGTTTCACCCGCCCATTTTGTAGAGCTTGATGAGTGCTTCGATTTGGTATATTATAGGCCCAAAGAACGATTTCGATCAAAAGTTATGGATCAAAAGTTATGGTCAGATTTTTTCCAAAACTGATGAAAACAAGTGAATTTTTTTTTCTCCAAAAAAACCGATGAAAACAAGTGAATTTCGCCTAAAAAATTGGGTTGTTGGGTTTCAACCCCAAAAATTTGTAAAGCTTGAAAAAAACAAGTGAATTTCGCCTGCTTTGGGTTGTTGATTTGATGAGTGCTTATATTGGTATATTATATTACCATTATAGAACGAAAGAACGATTTCTCGATTTATGGTTATTCAAAATAGCCCAAAGATTTTTTTTTTTTTCCAAAACCGATGAAAACAAGTGAATTTCGCCTAAAAAATTGGGTTGTTGGGTTTTTTTTTTAGAGCTTGATGAAACTTCGAAAACATATTATAATTTCCAAAGAAAAATTGATCAAAAGTTATGGTCAGATTCAATTTGTAGAGCTTGATGAGTTTTTTTCTCCAAAACCGATATAAACAAGTGAATTTCGCCTAAAAATTGGGTTGTTGGTTTCAAAAAAAATTTGTAGAGCTTGATGAGTGCTTTCATTTGGTATATTTTTTTTCAAAGAACGATTTCTGATCAAAAGTTATGGTCAGATTCAAAAAAAACGATTTTTTTTCCAAAAATTTGTGAAAACAAGTGAATTTCGCCTAAAAATTGGGTTGTTGGGTTTCATTTGTTTGTAGAGCTTGATGAGTGCTTCGATTTGGTATATTATAGGCCCAAAGAACGATTTCTCGATCAAAAAGTTATGGTCAAAATTCAAAGGCCCAAAACTTTGAAAAAAAGTGAATTTTTTTTCCAAAAATTGGGTTTCGAAAAACAAGTGAATTTTCGCCTTGGTAAATTATAGGCCCAAAAACGATTTGGTTTTCAAAATTTGTTCAAAACTATGGGAAAACAAGTGAATTTTTTTTTTTCTCCAAAATGAAACAAGTGATTTCGCCTATAAAAATTGGGTTGTTGATTTGTGTAGAGCTTGATGAGTGCTTCGATTTGGTATATTATAGGCCCAAAGAACGATTTCTCGATCAAAAGTTATGGTCAGATTCAACACAGCCAACGATTTTTTTTTTTTCCAAAACTGATGAAAACAAGTGAATTTCGCCTAAAAATTGGGTTGTTGGGTTTCGACCCCAAATTTGTAGAGCTTGATGAGTGCTTCGATTTGGTATATTATAGGCCCAAAGAACGATTTCTCGATCAAAAGTTATGGTCAGATTCAACACAGCTTCTCCGATTTTTTTTTCTCCAAAACTGATGAAAACAAGTGAATTTCGCCTAAAAATTGGGTTGTTTGTTGTTTTGATGAGTGCTTTTGATTTGTAGAGCTTGATGAGTGCTTCGATTTGGTATATTATAGGCCCAAGAAACGATTTTCAAAATCAAAAAATGGTTTCGCAAAAATTGGGTTGTTCAACACAAAATTTTCTCCGATTTTTTTCCTCCAAAACCGATGAAAACAAGTGAATTTCGCCCTTTTTTTTTTGGAAAACAAGTGAATTTCGCCTAAAAATTGTTGTTGGGTTTCACCCGCTTGATGAAGTTTTGATTTGAGCTTGATGAGTGCTTCGATTTGGTATATTATAGGCCCAAAGAACGATTTTTTTTTTCCAAAACTGATCAAAAAAATTGGTTATGGTCAGATTCAAAAGCTTGATGATGAGTGCTTTTTTTTTTTCCAAAATCAAAAGATGAAAAAACAAAGTGAATTTTTTTCCTAAAAAATGAAAACAAGGGTTGTTGTTGTTTCACCCACCAAAATTTGTAGAGCTTGATGAGTGCTTCGATTTGGTATATTATAGGCCCAAAGAACGATTTCTGATCAAAAGTTATGGTCAGATTCAACACAGCCCCGATTTTTTTTTTTCTCCAAAACTGATGAAAACAAGTGAATTTCGCCTAAAAATTTGGGTTGTTGGGTTTCACCCGCCAGATTTGTAGAGCTTGATGAGTGCTTCGATTTGGTATATTATAGGCCCAAAAACGATTTCGATCAAAAAGTTATGGTCAGATTCAACACAGTTTCCGATTTTTTTTTCTCCAAAACCGATGAAAACAAGTGAATTTCGCCTAAAAAAATTGGGTTGTTGGGTTTCAAATTTGTAGATAGAATGAGTTTGATTCAAAGAACAAGTGAGATTCTTGATTATTATAAAGAACGATTTTTTTCAAAAAACATTGAAGAGCTTGATGAGTGCTTTTTTTTTTATAGGCCCAAAGAACGATTTCGATCAAAAGTTATGGTCAGATTCAACATAAGGCCTAATTTTTTTTTTCTCCAAAAACCGATGAAAACAAGTGAATTTCGCCTAAAAATTGGGTTGTTGGGTTTTGACCCCGCCAAATTTGTAGAGCTTGATGAGTGCTTCGATTTGGTATATTATAGGCCCAAAGAACGATTTCTCGATCAAAAGTTATGGTGAGATTCAACACAGCTTCTCCGATTTTTTTTTTTTCTCCAAAACTGATGAAAACAAGTGAATTTCGCCTAAAAAATGGGTTGTTGGGTTTCACCCGCCAATTTTGTAGAGCTTGATGAGTGCTTCGATTTGGTATATTATAGGCCCAAAGAACGATTTCTCGATCAAAAAGTTATGGTCAGATCAACACAAGCTTCTCGATTTTTTTTTCCTCCAAAACTGATGAAAACAAGTGAATTTCGCCTAAAAATTTGGTTGTTGGGTTCACCCCCAAATTTGTAGAGCTTGATGAGTGCTTCGATTTGGTATATTATAGGCCCAAAGAACGATTTCTGGATCAAAAGTTATGGTCAGATTCAACATAAATTTTCCTCCAAAACTGATGAAAACAAGTGAATTTCGCCCCTAAAAAATTGGGTTTTTAGGATTTTTTCAAAAGATATTTGTAGAGCTTGATGAGTGAGTTCATTTGGTATATTATAGGCCCAAAGAACGATTTTTCAAAAGTTATGGTCAGATTCAACACAGCTTTTCCGATTTTTTTTCCCAAACTTGATGAAAAAGTGAATTTCGCCTAAAAAATTGGTTTTGTTGTTTTCCCCCAAATTTGTAGAGCTTGATGAGTGCTTCGATTTGGTATATTATAGGCCCAAAGAACGATTTCTGATCAAAAGTTATGGTCAGATTCAAATACAGCTTCAACGATTTTTTTTTTTTCTCCAAAACCGATGAAAAACAAGTGAATTTCGCCTAAAAATTGGGTTGTTGGGTTTCACCCGCCAATTTGTAGAGCTTGATGAGTGCTTCGATTTGGTATATTATAGGCCCAAAGAACGATTTCTCGATCAAAAGTTATGGTCATTTCAAACAGTTCTCGATTTTTTTTTTTTTTCCAAAAAACAAGATGAAAAAAGTGAATTTCGCCTAAAAATTGGGTTGTTGGGTTTATAGGCCCACCCCAAATTTGTAGAGCTTGATGAGTGCTTCGATTTGGTATATTATAGGCCCAAAGAACGATTTCGCGGATCAAAAGTTATGGTTTTGGATTCAAAGCTTGATGAGTGCTTCTCCGATTTTTTTTTTCCAAAAACCGATTTTTTTTCAAAAACAAGTGAAATTTCGCCTAAAAATTTTTGTTGGGTTTCGAAAACCAAATTTGTAGAGCTTGATGAGTGCTTTGATTTGGTATATTATAGGCCCCAAAGAACGATTTGGTATATTAAAAGCCCATGGAACGATTCATCAAAAGTTATGGTCAGATTTTTTTTTTTTTTTTTCCCAAAACTGATGAAAACAAGTGAATTTCGCCTAAAAATTGGGTTGTTGGGTTTTCGACCCGCCAGATTTGTAGAGCTTGATGAGTGCTTCGATTTGGTATATTATAGGCCCAAAGAACGATTTCTGATCAAAAGTTATGGTCAGATTCAACACAGCTTCTAACCCATTTTTTTTCTCCAAAACTGATGAAAACAAGTGAATTTCGGCCTAAAAAATTGGGTTGTTGGGTTTCGACCCGCCAGATTTGTAGAGCTTGATGAGTGCTTCGATTTGGTATATTATAGGCCCAAAGAACGATTTCGATCAAAAGTTATGGTCAGATTCAACACACAACCACGATTTTTTTTTTTTTCAAAATGAAAACAAGTGAATTTCGCCTAAAAAATTGGGTTGTTTTTGGTTTTGCCCAAAATTTGTAGAGCTTGATGAGTGCTTCTTCGATTTGGTATATTATAGGCCCAAAGAACGATTTCTGGATCAAAAGTTATGGTCAGATTCAACACATCTCCGATTTTTTTTTTTTCTCCAAAACTGATGAAAAACAAGTGAATTTCGCCTAAAAAAAAATGTTGGGTTTCACCCGCCAATTTGTAGATTTGTAGAGCTTGATGAGTGCTTCGATTTGGTATATTATAGGCCAAAGAAAGAATTTCTCGATCAAAAGTTATGGTCAGATTCAACATACAAATCACGATTTTTTTTTTTCTCCAAAACGATGAAAAAAGTGAATTTCGCCTAAAAATTGGGTTGTTGGGTTTGTAGAGCTTGATGAGTGATTTGTAGAGCTTGATGAGTGCTTCGATTTGGTATATTATAGGCCCAAAAAACTGAAAAAAAAGATTTTCGATCAAAAGTTATGGTCAGATTCAACAGAGCTTGATGAGTTTTTTTTTTTTATCCAAAACTGATGAAACAAGTGAATTTCGCCTTTTTTTCTCCAAAATTGGTTTGTTTTTTTTTTTGTGGGAAAACAAGTGAATTGTTTATTTGTAGAGCTTGATGAGTGCTTCGATTTGGTATATTATAGGCCCAAAGAACGATTTCTCGATCAAAAGTTATGGTCAGATTCAACACAGCTTTTTTTTTTTTTTCCAAAACTGATGAAAACAAGTGAATTTCGCCTAAAAATTGGGTTGTTGGTTTCACCCGCCAAATTTGTAGAGCTTGATGAGTGTGCTTCGATTTGGTATATTATAGGCCCAAAACGATTTCTCGATCAAAAGTTATGGTCAGATTCAACACAGCTTCTTTTTTTTTTTCCTCCAAAACGATGAAAACAAGTGAATTTCGCCTAAAAATTGGGTTGTTGGGTTTCACCCCCAAATTTTTGTAGAGCTTGATGAGTGCTTCGATTTGGTATTATAGGCCCAAAGAACGATTTCGATCATCAAAAGTTGGTCAGATTCAACATAGCTTCTCCGATTTTTTTTTTCCTCCAAAACCGATGAAAAACAAGTGAATTTCGCCTAAAATTGGTTGTTGGTTTCACCACCAATTTGTAGAGCTTGATGAGTGCTTCGATTTGGTATATTATAGGCCCAACAACGATTTCGATCAAAAGTTATGGTCAGATTCAACAAAAGTTATGGTCAGATTCAACATTTTTTTTTTTTCTCCAAAACTGATGAAAACAAGTGAATTTCGGCCTAAAAAATTGGGTTGTTGGGTTTCGACCTGCCAGATTTGTAGAGCTTGACGAGTGCTTCGATTTGGTATATTATAGGCCCAGCAACGATTTCTAGATCAAAAGTTAAGGCCGTATTCAGTCACAGTTCTCTGATTTTTTTTCCTCCAAAACTGATGAAAACAGGTGAATTTAGGCCTTAAAAATTGGGTTGTTGGGTTTCGCCGCGCCAGATTTCTAGAGCTTGACGAGTGCTTCGATTTGGTATATTATAGGCCCAGCAACGATTTCTAGATCAAAAGTTATGGTCAGATTCAACACAGCTTCTCCGATTTTTTTTTTTTTCTCCAAAACTGATGAAAACAAGTGAATTTCGCCTAAAATTGGGTTGTTGGGTTTCACCCGCCAAATTTGTAGAGCTTGATGAGTGCTTCGATTTGGTATATTATAGGCCCAAAGAACGATTTCTCGATCAAAAGTTATGGTCAGATTCATTCAACACAGCTCAACGATTTTTTTTTTTCTCCAAAACTGATGAAAAACAAGTGAATTTCGCCTAAAAAATTGGGTTGTTGGGTTTCACCCGCCAAATTTGTAGAGAGCTGATGAGTGCTTCGATTTGGTATATTATAGGCCCAAAGAACGATTTCGATCAATCAAAAGTTATGGTCAGATTCAACACAGCTTCAACGATTTTTTTTTTTCCTCCAAAACCGATGAAAAAACAAGTGAATTTCGCCTAAAAATTGGGTTGTTGGGTTTCACCCGCCAAATTTGTAGAGCTTGATGAGTGCTTCTTTGATTTGGTATATTATAGGCCCAAAGAACGATTTCTCGATCAAAAGTTATGGTCAGATTCAACACAAGCTTCTCCGATTTTTTTTTCCCAAAACTGATGAAAACAAGTGAATTTTCGTGAAAAATTGGTTGGGTTTTGTAATTGGGTTGTTGGGTTTGAGACCAGATTTGTAGAGCTTGATGAGAGTGCTTCGATTTGGTATATTATAGGCCCAAAGAACGATTTCTCGATCAAAAGTTATGGTCAGATTCAACACACAAATCCTTTTTTTTTTTTTTTTCCAAAACTGATGAAAACAAGTGAATTTCGCCTAAAAAATTGGGTTGTTGGGTTTCACCCGCCAAATTTGTAGAGCTTGATGAGTGCTTCGATTTGGTATATTATAGGCCCAAAGAACGATTTCTGATCAAAAGTTATGGTCAGATTCAACACAGCTTCTCGATTTTTTTTTTTTTCAAAACTGATGAAAACAAGTGAATTTCGCCTAAAAAATTGGTTGTTGGGTTTTGGGTTTCCAAATTTGTAGAGCTTGATGAGTGCTTCGATTTGGTATATTATAGGCCCAAAGAACGATTTCGATCAAAAGTTATGGTGGTCATTTCAACACAGCTTCTCCGATTTTTTTTTTCTCCAAAACTGATGAAAACAAGTGAATTTCGCCTAAAAAAATTGGGTTGTTGGGTTTCACCCCGCCAAATTTTTAGAGCTTGATGAGTGAGTTCTTCGATTTGGTATATTATAGGCCCAAAGAACGATTTCTCGATCAAAAGTTATGGTCAGATTCAACACAGCTTCTCCGATTTTTTTTTCCAAAACCGATGAAAACAAGTGAATTTCGCCTAAAAAATTGGGTTGTTGGGTTTCACCCGCCAAATTTGTAGAGCTTGATGAGTGCTTCGATTTGGTATATTATAGGCCCAAAGAACGATTTCTCGATCAAAAGTTATGGTCAGATTCAACACAAAGCCCGATTTTTTTTTTCCAAAACCGATGAAAACAAGTGAATTTCGCCTAAAAAATGGGTTGTTGGGTTTCGTTTTCCAAATTTTGTAGAGCTTGATGAGTGCTTCGATTTGGTATATTATAGGCCCAAAGAACGATTTAGGCCCAAAGAACGATTTCTCGATCAAAAGTTATGGTCAGATTCAACATACAGCTTCTCCGATTTTTTTTTTTCTCCAAAACCGATGAAAACAAGTGAATTTCGCCTAAAAAATTTTGTTGGTTTCAACCGCCAAATTTGTAGAGCTTGATTGATGAGTGCTTCGATTTGGTATATTATAGGCCCAAAGAATTTCTCGATCAAAAGTTATGGTCAGATTCAACACAGCTTCTCCGATTTTTTTTTTTTTCCAAAACGATGAAAAAAGTGAATTTCGCCCTAAAAATGGGTTGTTGGGTTTCACCCACCAAATTTGTAGAGCTTGATGAGTGCTTCGATTTGGTATATTATAGGCCCAAAGAACGATTTCGATCAAAAAGTTATGGTCAGATTCAACACAACAGCCTCCGATTTTTTTTCCCAAAACTGATGAAAACAAGTGAATTTCGCCTAAAAATTGGGTTGTTGGGTTTTCCCCCAAATTTGTAGAGCTTGATGAGTGCTTCGATTTGGTATATTATAGGCCCAAAGAACGATTTCTGATCAAAAGTTATGGTCAGATTCAACATAGCTTCTTCGATTTTTTTTTTTTTCTCCAAAACTGATGAAAAAACAAGTGAATTTCGCCTAAAAAATTGGGTTGTTGGGTTTCACCCCCCAAATTTTTGTAGAGCTTTGATGAGTGCTTCGATTTGGTATATTATAGGCCCAAAGAACGAACGATTTCTCGATCAAAAGTTATGGTCAGATTCAACACAGCTTCAACGATTTTTTTTTTTCCAAAACTGATGAAAAAAAGTGAATTTCGCCTAAAAAATTGGGTTGTTGGGTTTCACCCCCAAATTTGTAGAGCTTGATGAGTGCTTCGATTTGGTATATTATAGGCCCAAAGAACGATTTCGATCAAAAGTTATGGTCAGATTCAACACAGCTTCGATTTTTTTTTTTTTTTCCAAAACTGATGAAAACAAGTGAATTTCGCCTAAAAATTGGGTTGTTGGGTTTCACCCGCCAAATTTGTAGAGCTTGATGAGTGCTTCGATTTGGTATATTATAGGCCCAAAGAACGATTTCTCGATCAAAAGTTATGGTCAGATTCAACACAGCTTCACCATTTTTTTTTTCCAAAAAACGATGAAAACAAGTGAATTTCGCCTAAAAAAAATTGGGTTGTTGGGTTTTGGGTTGTTGGTTTTTTGTAGATTTGTTGCTTGAAGTTTGAGCTTGAGAGTGCTTCGATTTGGTATATTATAGGCCCAAAAACGATTTCTTTCGATCAAAAGTTATGGTCAGATTCAACACAGCTTCTCCGATTTTTTTTTTTTTCTCCAAAACTGATGAAAACAAGTGAATTTCGCCTAAAAAATTGGGTTGTTGGGTTTCACCCGCAAATTTGTAGAGCTTGATGAGTGCTTCGATTTGGTATATTATAGGCCCAAAGAACGATTTCTCGATCAAAAGTTATGGTCAGATTCAACACAGCTTCTCCGATTTTTTTTTTCCAAAAAACTGATGAAAACAAGTGAATTTCGCCTAAAAATTTGTTGGTTGTTGGGTTTCCCACCAAATTTGAGAGCTTGATGAGTGCTTCGATTTGGTATATTATAGGCCCAAAGAACGATTTCTCGATCAAAAGTTATGGTCAGATTCAAATCACAAATTCTCCGATTTTTTTTTTTCTCCAAAACTGATGAAAACAAGTGAATTTCGCCTAAAAATTGGGTTGTTGGGTTTCACCCCGCCAAATTTGTAGAGCTTGATGAGTGCTTCGATTTGGTATATTATAGGCCCCAAAGAACGATTTCTCGATCAAAAGTTATGGTCAGATTCAACACAAAACCGATTTTTTTTTTTTTCCCAAAACCGATGAAAACAAGTGAATTTCGCCTAAAAATTGGGTTGTTGGGTTTCACCCGCCAAATTTGTAGAGCTTGATGAGTGCTTCGATTTGGTATATTATAGGCCCAAAGAACGATTTCTCGATCAAAAGTTATGGTCAGATTCAACAACAGCAACGATTTTTTTTTTTTTTCCAAAACCGATGAAAACAAGTGAATTTCGCCTAAAAAATTGGGTTGTTGTTTTCACCCCGCCAAATTTGTAGAGCTTGATGAGTGCTTCGATTTGGTATATTATAGGCCCAAAGAACGATTTCTGATCAAAAGTTATGGTCAGATTTCAACACAGCTCAACGATTTTTTTTTTCCCAAAAAATGAAAAAGTGAAAAAAATTGTGAATTTCGCCTAAAAATTGGGTTGTTTGGTATTTAGGCCCAAAGAACGATTTCGATCAAAAGTTATGGTTGATTGTAGAGCTTGATGAGTGCTTGATTTGTATATTATAGGCCCAAAGAACGATTTCTCGATCAAAAGTTATGGTCAGATTCAACACAGCTCAATTCGATTTTTTTTTTTTCTCCAAAACTGATGAAAACAAGTGAATTTCGCCTAAAAAAAAATTTGGTTGTTGGGTTTCGACCCGCCAAATTTGTAGAGCTTGATGAGTGCTTCGATTTGGTATATTATAGGCCCAGCAACGATTTCTGGATCAAAAGTTATGGTCAGATTCAACACAAATTCAATTTTTTTTTTTTCTCCAAAACTGATGAAAACAAGTGAATTTCGGCCTAAAAAATTGGGTTGTTGGGTTTCGACCCGCCAAATTTGTAGAGCTTGATGAGTGCTTCGATTTGGTATATTATAGGCCCAGCAACGATTTCTGGATCAAAAGTTATGGTCAGATTCAACACAGCTTCTCCGATTTTTTTTTTTTCCAAAAACTGATGAAAACAAGTGAATTTCGCCTAAAAAATTGGGTTGTTGGTTTCGACCCGCCAGATTTGTAGAGCTTGATGAGTGCTTCGATTTGGTATATTATAGGCCCAAAGAACGATTTCTCGATCAAAAGTTATGGTCAGATTCAACATACAGCTTCCGATTTTTTTTTTTTTTTCCAAAACTGATGAAAAAAGTGAATTTCGCCTAAAAAAAAAATTTGTTGGGTTTCACCCCCATTTGTAGAGCTTGATGAGTGCTTCGATTTGGTATATTATAGGCCCAAAGAACGATTTCTCGATCAAAAGTTATGGTCAGATTCAACACAGCTTCTTCGATTTTTTTTTTTTCCCAAACCGAAAAAAAAAGTGAATTTCGCCTAAAAAAAAAATGGGTTGTTGGGTTTTGACCCCCAAATTTTGTAGAGCTTTGATGAGTGAGTGCTTCGATTTGGTATATTATAGGCCCAAAGAACGATTTCTCGATCAAAAGTTATGGTCAGATTCAACACAGCTTCTCCGATTTTTTTTTCCCAAAACGATGAAAACAAGTGAATTTCGCCTAAAAAATTGGGTTGTTGTTGGTTTCACCCGCCAAATTTGTAGAGCTTGATGAGTGCTTCGATTTGGTATATTATAGGCCCAAAGAACGATTTCTCGATCAAAAGTTATGGTCAGATTCAACACAGCTTCTCCGATTTTTTTTTTTTTCCAAAACTGAAAAAACAAGTGAATTTCGCCTAAAAAATTGGGTTGTTGGGTTTCGACCCGCCATATTTGTAGAGCTTGATGAGTGCTTCGATTTGGTATATTATAGGCCCAGCAACGATTTCTCGATCAAAAGTTATGGTCAGATTCAACATACAAGCCATTTTTTTTTTTTTCCAAAAACTGATGAAAACAAGTGAATTTCGCCATAAAAAATTGGGTTGTTGGGTTTCGACCCGCCATATTTGTAGAGCTTGATGAGTGCTTCGATTTGGTATATTATAGGCCCAAAGAACGATTTCTCGATCAAAAGTTATGGTCAGATTCAACACACAGCTTCTTTTTTTTTTTTTCCTCCAAAACTGATGAAAAAAACAGTGAATTTCGCCTAAAAAAAAAAAAGTTGTTGGGTTTCACCCCCCAAATTTAGTAGAGCTTGATGAGTGCTTCGATTTGGTATATTATAGGCCCAAAGAACGATTTCTCGATCAAAAGTTATGGTCAGATTCAACACAGCTTCTCCGATTTTTTTTTCCAAAACCGATGAAAAAAAGTGAATTTCGCCTAAAAATTGGGTTGTTGGGTTTCACCCGCCAGATTTGTAGAGCTTGATGAGTGCTTCGATTTGGTATATTATAGGCCCAAAGAACGATTTCTCGATCAAAAAGTTATGGTCAGATTCAACACAAGATTCAACACAACGATTTTTTTTTCTCAAAAACTGATGAAAACAAGTGAATTTCGGCCTAAAAAATTGGGTTGTTGGGTTTCGACCCGCCAAATTTGTAGAGCTTGATGAGTGCTTCGATTTGGTATATTATAGGCCCAAAGAACGATTTCTGATCAAAAGTTATGGTCAGATTCAACACAGCTTCGATTTTTTTTTTTTCTCCAAAAACTGATGAAAACAAGTGAATTTCGCCTAAAAAAATGGGTTGTTGGGTTTCACCCCCACCAAATTTGTAGAGCTTGATGAGTGCTTCGATTTGGTATATTATAGGCCCAAAGAACGATTTCTCGATCAAAAGTTATGGTCAGATTCAACACAACAAGCTCTCCGATTTTTTTTTTTCCAAAACTGATGAAAAAACAAGTGAATTTCGCCTAAAAATTGGGTTGTTGGGTTTCACCCGCCAGAAAATTTGTAGAGCTTGATGAGTGCTTCGATTTGGTATATTATAGGCCCAAAGAACGATTTCTCGATCAAAAGTTATGGTCAGATTCAACACAGCTTCTTCCGATTTTTTTTTTTCCAAAACTGATGAAAACAAGTGAATTTCGCCTAAAAAATTGGGTTGTTGGGTTTCACCCGCCAAATTTGTAGAGCTTGATGAGTGCTTCGATTTGGTATATTATAGGCCCAAAGAACGATTTCTCGATCAAAAGTTATGGTCAGATTCAACATAAATTCAACGATTTTTTTCTCCAAAACTGATGATGAAAACAAGTGAATTTCGCCTAAAAAATTGGGTTGTTGGGTTTCACCCGCCAAATTTGTAGAGCTTGATGAGTGCTTCGATTTGGTATATTATAGGCCCAAAGAACGATTTCTCGATCAAAAGTTATGGTCAGATTCAACACAAAGCTTCTCCGATTTTTTTTTTTTTCCAAAACCGATGAAAAAAAAGTGAATTTCGCCTAAAAATTTGTTGTTTGTTGTTTTCCCCAAATTTGTAGAGCTTGATGAGTGTGCTTCGATTTGGTATATTATAGGCCCAAAGAACGATTTCTAGATCAAAAACGTTATGGTCAAAATTCAACACATTCAACATTCAAACGATTTTTTTTTTTTTTTTTTCTCCAAAAAACTGATGAAAAACAAGTGAATTTCGCCTAAAAATTGGGTTGTTGGGTTTCGACCACGCCAGATTTGTAGAGCTTGATGAGTGCTTCGATTTGGTATATTATAGGCCCAAAGAACGATTTCGATCAAAAGTTATGGTCAGATTCAACACAGCTTCGATTTTTTTTTTTTCCAAAAACGATGAAAAACAAGTGAATTTCGCCCTAAAAAATTGGGTTGTTGGGTTTCGACCCACCAAATTTGTAGAGCTTGATGAGTGCTTCGATTTGGTATATTATAGGCCCAGCAACGATTTCTGGATCAAAAGTTATGGCCATATTCAATCACAGTTCAACGATTTTTTTTTTTCTCCAAAACTGATGAAAACAAGTGAATTTCGCCTAAAAAAAATTGTTGTTGGGTTTCACCCGCCAGATTTGTAGAGCTTGATGAGTGCTTCGATTTGGTATATTATAGGCCCAAAGAACGATTTCTCGATCAAAAGTTATGGTCAGATTCAACACAAAACTTCAACGATTTTTTTTTCCAAAACTGATGAAAACAAGTGAATTTCGCCTAAAAAAAATGGGTTGTTGGGTTTCACCCGCCAAATTTGTAGAGAGCTTGATGAGTGCTTCGATTTGGTATATTATAGGCCCAAAGAACGATTTCTCGATCAAAAGTTATGGTCAGATTCAACATACAGGCTTCTCCGATTTTTTTTTTTTTCTCCAAAACTGATGAAAAACAAGTGAATTTCGCCTAAAAATTGGGTTGTTGGGTTTGATGAGTGCTTCGATTTGGTATTTATAGTAGAGAACTTGATGAGTGCTTCGATTTGGTATATTAAAACCGAGGCCCAAAAGAATTTCGAAAAATTTTGTTGATCAAAAGAGCTTGATGGTGCAGATATTATAGGCCAAAACGAACGATTTTTTTTCAAAAGTTATGGTCAGATTCAACACAATTTTTTTTTTTTTCTCCAAAACCGATGAAAAAAAGTGAATTTCGCCTAAAAAATTGGGTTGTTGGGTTTCGACCCGCCAGATTTTTAGAGCTTGATGAGTGCTTCGATTTGGTATATTATAGGCCCAGCAACGATTTCTGGATCAAAAGTTATGGTCAGATTCAACATAGCTTCGATTTTTTTTTTTTTCCAAAAACCGATGAAAAAAGTGTGAATTTCGCCTAAAAATTGGGTTGTTGGGTTTCGACCCGCCAGATTTGTAGAGCTTGATGAGTGCTTCGATTTGGTATATTATAGGCCCAAAGAACGATTTCTCGATCAAAAGTTATGGTCAGATTCAACACAGCTTCTTCCGATTTTTTTTTTTTCCAAAAACTGATGAAAACAAGTGAATTTCGCCTAAAAAAAAATTGTTGGGTTTTTCCGCCCCAAATTTGTAGAGCTTGATGAGTGCTTCGATTTGGTATATTATAGGCCCAAAGAACGATTTCTCGATCAAAAGTTATGGTCAGATTCAACACAGCTTCTCCGATTTTTTTTTTTTTCAAAACTGATGAAAAACAAGTGAATTTCGCCCTAAAAATTGGGTTGTTGGGTTTCACCCCCCAAATTTGTAGAGCTTGATGAGTGCTTCGATTTGGTATATTATAGGCCCAAAGAACGATTTCGATCAAAAGTTATGGTCAGATTCAACACAAAGCAGCTTCGATTTTTTTTTTTTTTCCAAACCGATGAAAACAAGTGAATTTCGCCTAAAAATTGGGTTGTTGGGTTTCACCCGCCAAATTTGTAGAGCTTGATGAGTGCTTCGATTTGGTATATTATAGGCCCAAAGAACGATTTCTCGATCAAAAGTTATGGTCAGATTTTTTTTTTTCTCCAAAACGATGAAAAAACAAGTGAATTTCGCCTAAAAAAATTGGTTGTTGGGTTTCACGATTTTTTTTCCTTCGATTTGGTAAAAGGCCCAAAGAAACAAAAAATTTGGTCGATTCAAAAAAAATTTTTTTTTCCTCCAAAACTGTTGAAAACAAGTGAATTTCGCCTAAAAATTGGGTTGTTGTTTTGTAGAGTAGAGCTTGATGAGTGCTTCGATTTGGTATATTATAGGCCCAAAGAACGATTTCTCGATCAAAAGTTATGGTCAGATTCAACACAAATTCTCCGATTTTTTTTTTTCCAAAAACCGATGAAAAAAAGTGAATTTCGCCTAAAAAATTGGGTTGTTGGTTTTCGACCCGCCAAATTTGTAGAGCTTGATGAGTGCTTCGATTTGGTATATTATAGGCCCAGCAACGATTTCTGGATCAAAAGTTATGGCCGTATTCAACACAGCTTCGATTTTTTTTTTTCTCCAAAACTGATGAAAACAAGTGAATTTCGCCTAAAAAAAAATTGTTGGGTTTCGACCCGCCAAATTTGTAGAGCTTGATGAGTGCTTCGATTTGGTATATTATAGGCCCAGCAACGATTTCTGGATCAAAAGTTATGGTCAGATTCAACACAGCTTCTCCGATTTTTTTTTTTCTCCAAAACTGATGAAAACAAAGTGAATTTCGCCTAAAAAAATTGGGTTGTTGGGTTTCACCCGCCAAATTTGTAGAGCTTGATGAGAGTGCTTCGATTTGGTATATTATAGGCCCAAAGAACGATTTCTCGATCAAAAGTTATGGTCAGATTCAACATACAGCTCGATTTTTTTTTTTTCCAAAAAACAATGAAAACAAGTGAATTTCGCCTAAAAAATTTCGCCTAAAAATTGTTGTTGGGTTTCACCCGCCAATTTGTAGAGCTTGATGAGTGCTTCGATTTGGTATATTATAGGCCCAAAGAACGATTTCGATCAAAAGTTATGGTCAGATTCAAATGATGAGTTTTCGATTTTTTTTTTTTTCCAAAACTGATGAAAACAAGTGAATTTTTTTTAAAAAATTGGGTTGTTGGGTTTCACCCGCCAAATTTGTAGAGCTTGATGAGTGCTTCGATTTGGTATATTATAGGCCCAAAGAACGATTTCGATCAAAAGTTATGGTCAGATTCAACACAGCTTCTCCGATTTTTTTTTTTTTCCAAAACTGATGAAAACAAGTGAATTTCGCCCTAAAAATTGGGTTGTTGGGTTTCACCCCCAAATTTGTAGAGCTTGATGAGTGCTTCTTCGATTTGGTATATTATAGGCCCAAAGAACGATTTCTCGATCAAAAGTTATGGTCAGATTCAACAACAAGCTTCTCCGATTTTTTTTTTCCAAAAACTGATGAAAACAAGTGAATTTCGCCCTAAAAATTGGGTTGTTGGGTTTCGACCCGCCAGATTTGTAGAGCTTGATGAGTGCTTCGATTTGGTATATTATAGGCCCAAAGAACGATTTCTCGATCAAAAGTTATGGTCAGATTCAACACAGCTTCAACGATTTTTTTTTTTTCCAAAAAACGATGAAAACAAGTGAATTTCGCCTAAAAAAATGGGTTGTTGGGTTTCACCCCGCCATATTTTTAGAGCTTGATGAGTGCTTCGATTTGGTATATTATAGGCCCAAAGAACGATTTCTTTCGATCAAAAGTTATGGTCAGATTCAACACAAACAAGTGAATTTCAACGATTTTTTTTTTTTCCAAAACCGATGAAAACAAGTGAATTTCGCCCTAAAAATTGGGTTGTTGGGTTTCACCCGCCAAATTTGTAGAGCTTGATGAGTGCTTCGATGGTATATTATAGGCCCATAGGCCCAAAGAACGATTTCTCGATCAAAAGTTATGGTCAGATTCAACACAGCAACGATTTTTTTTTCCGATTTTTTTTTTTCTCCAAAACTGATGAAAACAAGTGAATTTCGCCTAAAAAAATGGGTTGTTGGGTTTCACCCGCCAAATTTGTAGAGCTTGATGAGTGCTTCGATTTGGTATATTATAGGCCCAAAGAACGATTTCTCGATCAAAAGTTATGGTCAGATTCAACATACAAAAGTTATGGTCAGATTTTTTTTTTTTTTTTTCCAAAACTGATGAAAAAAGTGAATTTCGCCTAAAAAAATGGGTTGTTGGGTTTCACCCGCCAAATTTAGAGCTTGATGAGTGCTTCGATTTGGTATATTATAGGCCCAAAGAACGATTTCTCGATCAAAAAAATGGTCAGATTCAACACAACTTCTCCGATTTTTTTTTTTCCAAAACTGATGAAAACAAGTGAATTTCGCCTAAAAAAAATGGGTTGTTGGGTTTCACCCGCCAAATTTTGTAGAGCTTGATGAGTGCTTCGATTTGGTATATTATAGGCCCAAAGAACGATTTCTCGATCAAAAGTTATGGTCAGATTCAACACAAAGTTCTCGATTTTTTTTTTTTTTCCAAAACTGATGAAAACAAGTGAATTTCGCCTAAAAATTGGGTTGTTGGGTTTCACCCGCCAAATTTGTAGAGCTTGATGAGTGCTTCGATTTGGTATATTATAGGCCCAAAGAACGATTTCTCGATCAAAAGTTATGGTCAGATTCAACACAGCTTCTCCGATTTTTTTTTTCCCAAAACTGATGAAAACAAGTGAATTTCGCCTAAAAAAAATTGGGTTGTTGGGTTTCACCCGCCAAATTTGTAGAGCTTGATGAGTGCTTCGATTTGGTATATTATAGGCCCAAAGAACGATTTCTCGATCAAAAGTTATGGTCAGATTCAAAAACCACAGCTTCAACGATTTTTTTTTTTTTCTCCAAAACCGATGAAAACAAGTGAATTTCGCCTAAAAATTGGGTTGTTGGGTTTCGACCCGCCAAATTTTGTTGTAGAGCTTGATGAGTGCTTCGATTTGGTATATTATAGGCCCAAAGAACGATTTCTCGATCAAAAGTTATGGTCAGATTCAAAACATGAAAAACAAGTTTTCGCCCAACGATTTTTTTTTCCAAAACTTTGGTATATTGAAAACAAGTGAATTTCAACAAGTGAAATTTTTTTTTTCTCCAAAAAAAACAAGAAATTTGTTGGGTTGTTGGGTTTTTCCGCCAAATTTGTAGAGCTTGATGAGTGCTTCGATTTGGTATATTATAGGCCCAAAGAACGATTTCTCGATCAAAAGTTATGGTCAGATTCAACACAAATTCAACGATTTTTTTTTTTTCTCCAAAACTGATGAAAACAAGTGAATTTCGCCTAAAAATTGGGTTGTTGGGTTTCACCCAAATTTTTGTAGAGCTGAGTGTGCTTCGATTTGGTATATTATAGGCCCAAAGAACGATTTCTCGATCAAAAGTTATGGTCAGATTCAACACAGCTTCCGATTTTTTTTTTTCTCCAAAACCGATGAAAACAAGTGAATTTCGCCTAAAAAATTGGGTTGTTGGGTTTCACCCCGCCAAATTTGTAGAGCTTGATGAGTGCTTCGATTTGGTATATTATAGGCCCAAAGAACGATTTCTGATCAAAAGTTATGGTCAGATTCAACACAGGGCCCGATTTTTTTTTTTCCCAAAACTGATGAAAAACAAGTGAATTTCGCCTAAAAAAATTGGGTTGTTGGGTTTTCGACCCAAAATTTGTAGAGCTTGATGAGTGCTTCGATTTGGTATATTATAGGCCCAGCAACGATTTCTGGATCAAAAGTTATGGTCAGATTCAACATAAAGCTCCGATTTTTTTTTTTTCTCCAAAACTGATGAAAACAAGTGAATTTCGGCCTAAAAAATTGGGTTGTTGGGTTTCGACCCGCCAAATTTGTAGAGCTTGATGAGTGCTTCGATTTGGTATATTATAGGCCCAGCAACGATTTCTGGATCAAAAGTTATGGTCAGATTCAACAAGCTTCTCGATTTTTTTTTTTTCCCAAAACTGATGAAAAAAAGTGAATTTCGCCTAAAAAATGGGTTGTTGGGTTTCACCCGCCAAATTTGTAGAGCTTGATGAGTGCTTCGATTTGGTATATTATAGGCCCAAAGAACGATTTCGATCAAAAAAGTTATGGTCAGATTCAACACAGCTTCTCCGATTTTTTTTTTTTTTCAAAACTGATGAAAACAAGTGAATTTCGCCTAAAAAAAATTGGGTTGTTGGGTTTCACCCGCCAAATTTTAGAGAGCTTGATGAGTGCTTCGATTTGGTATATTATAGGCCCAAAGAACGATTTCTCGATCAAAAGTTATGGTCAGATTCAACACAGCTTCTCGATTTTTTTTTTTTTTTTCCAAAAACGATGAAAAAAAAGTGAATTTCGCCCTAAAAAAAAATTGTTGGGTTTCACCCCCAAATTTGTAGAGCTTGATGAGTGCTTCGATTTGGTATATTATAGGCCCAAAGAACGATTTCGATTTCTGATCAAAAGTTATGGTCAGATTCAACATACAGCTCAACGATTTTTTTTTTTTTCTCCAAAACTGATGAAAACAAGTGAATTTCGGCCTAAAAAAATGGGTTGTTGGGTTTCGACCCGCCAGATTTGTAGAGCTTGATGAGTGCTTCGATTTGGTATATTATAGGCCCAGCAACGATTTCTGGATCAAAAGTTATGGTCAGATTCAACACAGCTTCAACGATTTTTTTTTTTTCTCCAAAACTGATGAAAACAAGTGAATTTCGGCCTAAAAAATTGGGTTGTTGGGTTTCACCCCATTTTGTAGAGTAGAGCTTGATGAGTGCTTCGATTTGGTATATTATAGGCCCAAAGAACGATTTCTTATCGATCAAAAGTTATGGTCAGATTCAACACAATTCAACGATTTTTTTTTTTCCAAAAACTGAAAACAAAACAAGTGAATTTCGCCTAAAAAATTGGGTTGTTGGGTTTCACCCCCCAAATTTTTTAGAGCTTGATGAGTGCTTCGATTTGGTATATTATAGGCCCAAAGAACGATTTCTCGATCAAAAGTTATGGTCAGATTCAACACAGCTCTACGATTTTTTTTTTCCAAAACTGATGAAAACAAGTGAATTTCGCCTAAAAATTGGGTTGTTGGGTTTCACCCCAAATTTTGTAGAGCTTGATGAGTGCTTCGATTTGGTATATTATAGGCCCAAAGAACGATTTCGATCAAAAGTTATGGTCAGATTCAACACAGCTTCGATTTTTTTTTTTCTCCAAAACTGATGAAAACAAGTGAATTTCGCCTAAAAATTGGGTTGTTGGGTTTCACCCACCAAAATTTGTAGAGCTTGATGAGTGCTTCGATTTGGTATATTATAGGCCCAAAGAACGATTTCTCGATCAAAAGTTATGGTCAGATTCAACACAAGCTTCTCCGATTTTTTTTTTCCAAAAACTGATGAAAAAAACAGTGAATTTCGCCTAAAAAAATTGGGTTGTTGGGTTTCGACCCCGCCAAATTTGTAGAGCTTGATGAGTGCTTCGATTTGGTATATTATAGGCCCAAAGAACGATTTCTCGGATCAAAAGTTATG
>JABXEQ010000109.1:0-27398 GCA_012066045.3 Morus alba | reverse complement strand
TCATCATATTTGGAGGAAAAAAAATTGAAAAACTGTGACTGAATACGACCATAAGTGTTGACACAAAAATCATTGCTGGGCGTACAATATACTAAACCGAAGCACTTTTTGAGCTCTACAAATTGGGCGAGGCGAAATCCGCCAACCCGATTTTTTAGGCGAAAATTCACTTGTTTTCATCCGATTTGGAGGAAAAAAATCAAAAAACTGTGATTGAATACGGCCATAACTCTTGATCCAGAAATCGTTGCTGGGCCTATAATATACCAAATCGAAGCCCTTTTTGAACTCTGCAAATGACGTAGGGCGAACTCCGCCAACGAAATTTTTTTTGCCCAAAATTCACTTGTTTTCATCAATTTCGGAGGAAAAAAATCAGAGAATTGTGGCTGAAGTCGGCCATAACTTTTGTTGCAGAAATTGTTGCTGGGACAATAATATACCAAATCGAAACACTTTTCGAGCTCTACAAATAAGGTGAGGTGAAATTCGTTAACCCAAATTTTTAGGCCAAAATTCACTTGTTTTCATCCGATTTGGAGGAAAAAAATTAAAAAACTGTGACTGAATACGGCCATAACTCTTGATCTAAAAATCGTTGTTGGGCCTATAATATACCAAATCGAAGCTCTTTTCGAGCTCTACAAATGAGGGAGGGCGATCTCCGCCAGCGGAATTTTTTCGGAAAAAATTCACTTGTTTTCATCAGTTTCGGAGGAAAAAAATGAGAGAACTGTGGCTGAAGTCGGCCAAAACTTTTGTTCCAGAAATTGTTGCTGGGACTATAATATACCAAATCGAAGCACTTTTCGGGCTCTACAAATAATGCGAGGCAAAATCCGCTACCCAAATTTTTTCGGCCAAAATTCTTTTTTTTTATCCGATTTGGAGAAAAAAAATCAAAAATCTGTGACTGAATACGGCCATAACTCTTGATCTAGAAATCATTGCTGGGACTATAATTTACCAAATCGAAGCTCTTTTCGAGCTCTGCAAATGAAGTAGGCGAACCCCACCAACGGCATTTTTTCCGCCAAAATTCACCTGTTTTCATCAATTTCAGGGGAAAAAAATCTGAGAATTGTGGCTGAAGTCGGCTATAACTTTTGTTGTAGAATTTGTTGCTGGGACTATAATATACCAAATCGAAGCACTTTTCGAGCTGTACAAATAAGGCGAGGCGAAATTCGCCAACCCAATTTTTTAGGCCAAAATTCACTTGTTTTCATCCGATTTGGAGGAAAAAAAATCAAAAAACTGAGACTGAATACGACCATAACTCTTGATCCCGAAATCGTTGCTGGGCCTATAATATACCAAATCGAAGCTCTTTTCGAGCTCAACAAATGAGGTAAGGCGAACACAGCCAACGTCATTCTTTCTTCTAAAATTCACTTGTTTTCATTAGTTTGGGAGGAAAAAAAATTAGAGAATTGTGGCTGAAGTTGGCCATAAGTTTTGTTACCGAAATCGTTGTTGGGACTATAATATACCAAATCGAAGCACTTTTCGAGCTCTACAAACAAGGCGGCGCGAAATCCGCCAACCCAACTTTTTAGGCCAAAATTCACTTGTTTTCATCATATTTGGAGGAAAAAAAATTTAAAAACTGTGACTGAATACGGCCATGAGTGTTGACACAAAAATCATTGCTGGGCGTACAATATACTAAACCGAAGCACTTTTCGAGCTCTACAAATTAGGCGAGGCGAAATCCGCCAACCCAATTTTTTAGGCAAAAATTCACTTGTTTTCATCCGGTTTGAAGGAAAAAAATCAAAAACTGTGATTGAATACGGCCATAACTCTTGATCCAGAAATCGTTGCTGGGCCTATAATATACCAAATCGAAGCTCTTTTCGAGCTCAACAAATGAGGTAAGGCGAACACATCAAACGTCATTTTTCTGCAAAAATTCACTTGTTTTCATTAGTTTCGGAGGAAAAAAATTAGAGAATTGTGGCTGAAGTCGGCCATAACTTTTGTTGCAGAAATTGTTGCTGGGTCTATAATATACCAAATCGAATCACTTTTCGCGCTCTACAAATAAGGCGAGGCAAAATTCGTCAACGCAAATTTTTAGGCCAAAATTCACTTGTTTTCATCCGATTTGGAAGAAAAAAATCAAAAAACTGTGACTGAATACGGCCATAACTCTTTATCTAAAAATCGTTGCTGGGCCTATAATATACTAAATCGAAGCACTCTTCGAGTTCCACAAATAATGCGAGGCAAAATCCTCCAACCAAATTTTTTAGGCAAAAATTCACTTGTTTTCATCCGGTTTGGAGGAAAAAAATCAAAAAACTGTGATTGAATACGGCCATAACTCTTGATCTAGAAATCATTGCTGGGCCTATAATATACCAAATCGAAGCTCTTTTCGAGCTCTACAAATGAGGGAGGGCGATCTCCGCCAGCGGAATTTTTTCGGTAAAAATTCACTTGTTTTCATAAGTTTCGGAGGAAAAAAATCAGAGAACTGTGGCTGAAATCGGCCATAACTTTTGTTCCGGAAATTGTTGTCGGGACTATAATATACCAAATCGAAGCACTCTTCGAGTTCTACAAATAATGCGAGGCAAAATCCGCCAACCAAATTTTTTAGGCCAAAATTCTCTTGTTTTTATCCGATTTGGAGGAAAAAAATCAAAAAACTGTGACTGAATACGACCATGACTCTTGATCTAGAAATCGTTGCTGGGACTATAATATACCAAATCGAAGCTCTTTTCGAGCTCTGAAAATGAAGTAGGCGAACCCCACCAACGGAATTTTTTCGGCCAAAATTCACTTGTTTTCATCAATTTCGGGGGAAAAAAATCAGAGAATTGTGACTGAAGTCGGCCATAACTTTTGTTGCAGAAATTGTTGCTGGGACTATAATATACCAAATCGAAGCACTTTTCGAGCTGTACAAATCAGGCGAGGCGAACTCTGCCAACCCAATTTTTTACGCCAAAATTCACTTGTTTTCATCTGATTTGGAGGAAAAAAATCAAAAAACGAAGAATGAATACGACCATAACTCTTGATCCAGAAATCGTTGTTGGGCCTATAATATACCTAATCGAAGCTCTTTTCAAGCTCAACAAATGAGGTAAGGCGAACACAGCCAACGTCATTTTTTCTGCCAAAATTCACTTGTTTTCATTAGTTTCGGAGGAAAAAAATTGGAGAATTGTGGCTGAAGTTGGCCATAAGTTTTGTTCCCGAAATCGTTGCTGGGACTATAATATACCAAATCGAAGCACTTTTCGAGCTCCACAAACAAGGTGGCGCGAAATCCGCCAACCCAACTTTTTAGGCGAAAATTCACTTGTTTTTATCACATTTGGAGGAAAAAAAATTGAAAAACTGTGACTGAATACGGCCATAAGTGTTGACACAAAAATCATTGCTGGGCGTACAATATACCAAACCGAAGCACTTTTCGAGCTCTACAAATACGGCAAGGCGAAATCCGCCAACCCAATTTCTTAGGCAAAAATAAACTTGTTTTCATCCGATATGGAGGAAAAAAATCAAAAAACTGTGACTGAATACGGCCATAACTCTTGATCCAGAAATCGTTGCTGGGCCTATAATATACCAAATCGAAGCCCTTTTCGAACTCTGCAAATGACGTAGGCCGAACTCCGCCAACGAAATTTTTTTGCCCAAAATTCACTTGTTTTCATCAATTTCGGAGGAAAAAAATCAGAGAATTGTGGCTGAAGTCAGCCATAACTTTTGTTGCAGAAATTGTTGCTGGGACTATAATATACCAAATTGAAACACTTTTCGGGCTCTACAAATAAGGCGAGGCGAAATTGGTCAACCCAAATTTTTAAGCCAAAATTCACTTGTTTTCATCTGATTTGGAGGAAAAAAATCAAAAAAATCGTTGTTGGGCCTATAATATACCAAATCAAAGCTCTTTTCGAGCTCTACAAATGAGGGAGGGCGATCTCCGCCAACGGAATTTTTTTCGGTAAAAATTCACTTGTTTTCATCAGTTTCGGAGGAAAAAAATGAGATAACTGTGGCTGAAGTCGGCCAAAACTTTTGTTCTGGAAATTGTTGCTAGGACTATAATATACCAAATCGAAGCACTTTTCGAGCTCTACAAATAATGCGATGCAAAATCCGCCAACCAAATTTTTTAGGCCAAAATTCTTTTTTTTTATTCGATTTGGAGGAAAAAAATCAAAAATCTGTGAATGAATACGACCATAACTATCGATCTAGAAATCATTGCTGGGACTATAATATACCAAATCAAAGCCCTTTTCGAGCTCTGCAAATGAAGTAAGCGAACCCCACTACCGGAATTTTTTCGGCCAAAATTCACTTGTTTTCATCAATTTCGGGGGAAAAAAATCAGAGAATTCTGGCTGAAGTCGCCATAACTTTTGTTGTAGAAATTGTTGCTGGGACTATAATATACCAAATCGAAGCACTTTTCGAGTTGTACAAAAAAGGCGAGGCGAAATCCGCCAACCCAATTTTTTAGGCCAAAATTCACATGTTTTCATCCGATTTGCAGGAAAAAAATCAAAAAACTGAGACTGAATACGACCATAACTCTTGATCCAGAAATCGTTGCTGGGCCTATACTATACCAAATTGAAGCTCTTTTCGAGCTCAACAAATGAGGTAAGGCGAACACAGCCAACGACATTTTTTCAGCCAAAATTCACTTGTTTTCATCAATTTCGGAGGAAAAAAAATCAGAGAATTGTGGCTGAAGTCGGCCATAACTTTTGTTGCAGAAATTTTTGCTGGGACAATAATATACGAAATCGAAACACTTTTCGAGCTCTACAAATAAGGTCGGGAGAACCCCGCCAACGGAATTTTTTGGCCAAAATTCACTTGTTTTCATCGGTTTGGAGGAGAAAAAAATCAATTATGGTGAAGTCGGCCATGACTTTTGTTCCGTAAATTGTTCTTTGGGACTATAATATACCAAATCAAAGCACTTTTCGAGCTCTACAAATAAGGCGAGGCAAAATCCATCAACCCAATTTTTTAGGCCAAAATTCACTTGTTTTCATCCGATTTGGAGGAAAAAAATCAAAAATTGAGACCCGAATACGACCATAACTCTTGATCCGTAAAAATCGTTCTTTGGGCCTATAATATACCAAATCGAAGCTCTTTTCGAGCTAAACAAATGAGGTAACGCGAACACAGCCAACGTCATTTTTTCTGCCAAAATTCAGTTGTTTTCATTAGTTTCGGAGGAAAAAAATTAGAGAATTGTGGCTGAAGTTGGCCATAAGTTTTGTTCCTGAAATCATTGCTGGGACTATGATATACCAAATTGAAGCACTTTTCGAGCTCTAAAAATAAGGTGGCGCGAAATCCGCCAACCCAACTTTTTAGGCCAAAATTCACTTGTTTTCATCATATTTGGTGGAAAAAAAATTGAAAAACTGTGACTGAATACGGCCATAAGTGTTGACACAAAAATCATTGCTGGGCGTACAATATACGAAACCGAAGCACTTTTCGAGCTCTACAAATAAGGCAAGGCGAATGCGCCAACCCAATTTTTTAGAAAAAAATTCACTTGTTTTCATCCGATTTGGAGGGAAAAAATTAAAAAACTGTGACTGAATACGGCCATAACTCTTGATTGAAAAATCGTTGCTTGGTCTATAATATACCAAATCGAAGCTATTTTCGAGCTCTACAAATGAGGGAGGGCGAACCCCGCCAGCGGAATTTTTTCAGCCAAAATTCACTTGTTTTCTTCAATTTCGGAGGAAAGAAATAAGAGAATTGTGGCTGAAGTCGGCCATAACTTTTGTTCCAGAAATCGTTGCTGGGACTATAGTATACTAAATCCAAGCACTTTTCGAGCTTTACAAATAAGGTGAGGCGAAATCCGCCAACCCAATTTTTTAGGCAAAAATTCACTTGTTTTCATCCGATTTGGAGGAAAAAATCAAAAAGTGTGACCAATACAACCATAACTCTTGATCCGTAAAATCGTTCTTTGGACCTATAATATACCAAATCAAAGCCCTTTTCGAGCTCTGCAAATGAGGTAAGGCGAATCCCGCCAACGGAATTTTTTCGGCCAAAATTCACTTGTTTTCATCAATTTCGGGGGAAAAAAATTAGCGAATTGTGGCTGAAGTCGACCATAACTTTTTTTCCAGAAATCGTTGCTGGGACTATAATATACCAAATCGAAGCACTTTTCGAGCTCTAAAAATAAGGCGAGGCGAAATCCGCCAACCCAATTTTTAGGCCAAAATTAACTTGTTTTTATCTGATTTGGAAGAAAAATATCAAAAAACTGTGACTGAATACGACCATAACGCTTGATCCAGAAATCGTTGCTGGGCCTATAATATTCCAAATCGAAGCTCCTTTCGAGCTCAACAAATGAGGTAAGGCGAACCCAGCCAACGTAATTTTTTCTGCCAAAATTCACTTCTTTTCACCAGTTTTGGAGGAAAAAAATTAGAGAATTGTGGCTGAAGTTGGCCATAAGTTTTGTTCCCAAATCGTTTCTGGTACTATAATATACCAAATCAAAGCCCTTTTCGAGATCTACAAATATGGAGGCGCGAAATCTGCCAACCCAACTTTTTAGGCCAAAATTCACTTGTTTTCATCAGGTTTGGGAGAAAAAATTGAAATAATGTGACTGAATACGCCATAAGTCTTCACACAAAAATCATTGCTGGGCGTATCATATACCAAATCGAAGCACTTTTTGATCTCTACAAATGATGTAGGGCGAACCCCGCCAACGGAATTTTTTCGGCCAAAATTCACTTGTTTGCATCAATTTCGGAGGAAAAAAAACAAAGAATTGTGGCTGAAGTCGCCCATAACTTTTGTTCCAGAAATCGTTGCTGGGACTATAATATACCAAATCGAAGCACTTTTCGAGCTGTACAAATAAGGTGATGCGAAATCCGCCAAACCAATTTTTTAGGCAAAAATTCACTTGTTTTCATCCGATTTGGAGGAAAAAAATCCAAAAACTGTGACTGAATACGGCCATAAATCTTGATGCAGAAATCGTTGCTGGGCCTGTAACATACCAAATCGAAGCTCTTTTCAAGCTCTTCAAATGAGGTAAGGCGAACACAGCCAACGTCATTTTTTCTGCCAAAATTCACTTGTTTTCCTTAGTTTCGGAGGAAAAAAATTAGAGAATTGTGGCTGAAGTTGGCCATAAGTTTTGTTCCCGAAATCGTTGCTGGGACTATAATATACCAAATCGAAGCACTTTTCGAGCTCTACAAATAAGGCGGCGCGAAATCCGCCAACCCAACTTTTTAGGCCAAAATTCACTTGTTTTCATCATATTTGGAGGGCCAAAAATTGAAAAACTGTGACTGAATACGGCCAGAAGTGTTGACACAAAAATCATTGCTGGGCGTATAATATACCAAACCGAAGCACTTTTCGAGCTCTACAAATAAGGCGAGGCGAAATCCACCAACCCAATTTTTTAGGCCAAAATTCACTTGTTTTCATCCGATTTGGTGGAAAAAAATCAAAAAAAATGCGACTGAATACGGCCATAACTCTTGATCCAAAAATCGTTGCTGGGTCTATAATATACCAAATCGAAGCTATTTTCGAGCTCTACAAATGAGGGAGGGCGAACCCCGCCAGCAGAATTTTTTCAGCCAAAATTCACTTGTTTTCTTCATTTTCAGAGGAAAGAAATCAGAGAATTGTGGCTGAATTCGGCCATAACTTTTGTTCCAGAAATTGTTGCTGGGACTATAGTATACTAAATCGAAGCACTTTTCGAGCTCTACAAATAAGGCGAGGCAAAATCCGCCAACCCAATTTTTTACGTAAAAATTCACATGTTTTCATCCGATTTGGAGGAAAAAAATCAAAAAACTGTGACTGAATACAACCATAACTCTTGATCCAGAAATCGTTGCTGGGCCTATAATGTGACACCCCTTATATACCATCTCCTTCAAATGTTTTAGTTCCTTGCTAACAATCTTAAGGACGTGCCACAATCACTAACCTTCACCTGTCACTTATGTGAAAACTATGGTCTTTCAATTTTTTTTTTTTTTTTTTTTTGCTTAAACAAAATTTCGTTAATACACCGCTCCTATCAAGTTTCTAGACACAATTAAAATTATACAGTCATCCAAGGTTTATGAGTTTAACTCCAAAATATATATGTTTACAAAACCAAAATAATCCGTTAATGCGACTTCTTTGGTCCAACCATATGTACAATGGCAACGAAGCCCGACTCCTCCAAACATTTGTTACCTTTGTTTCTTACCTTTACCTACAAACCAGGGGCAAACTTTAATGAGCTACAAGCTCGATGAAAGTAGAGCTACAATCACACAAACTTATTTTAACATACTCACACATTGCAACATCATAGGTAATTTATGCCAATCAATCTTACACTTATGCACGTGCACTACATATCACTAGGGCCCTCTCGATGCTTTGACTTTTTCAAATCCGGCCACATGCCAATATTTCAAATCACAATATTAGGTTCCCCGTCATCACCCACCTGGTTCGAGGGAACGGCCAGCGCATTCAAAATCACAATTTCTCAATATCATAATATAGTCTCTATCATCACCCACTTGGTTCAAGAGATTTGCGCGGCTCAATCACAATTTCATCAATGACCACATCACAATAGAAGTCCTTTGAGGACTTGGCAGTACCGGCCTTACATGCATGCTATTATGTGCTCAATTACAAGTAATCTTCACAATCATACACATTGACAATGTCATAAAAATTCACATAATGGCATACTAGACATTCCATAGAAAGTCTATCAAACAAAGTTTGTAAGTCTTTTTTTGAGAGAAGTCAAACTCCACTTACCTCATTAGAGTTGCTTAGCAAAATCTGCGTTTAACCTTCTTTTTGTTTCCCTTGCTCCATTTTTTCCTTTCCATATTCTTTTTGTTCAAAATAGACAAAAAATGGCCATCGTCATTAGAGCTCAATAGCTCAGCCATAAATCGATTTTTAACTCATAATCACTTTCCCCTGTTTTGGAATTTCACTAATTCGTCCATCTTTAGAAGAAAAAATCATAAGATATTCTTTTTTGTCTTTAAAAATTCCAAAATTAACTTCAAAATAAAGTAGACATGTATATCTTTCCAACGAGCTATCATATGTCTCAATCCACAACATCTCTAAGTACCTTAAAATCTAGGTTTCCATGAAATCATAATTCTTTTGTTTTTTCCTGTTTTTTTTTGGGTCCATTTTTCTGATTTTTTAGAAAGTTTCTCTATGAAACTTCCTATGCGCACAACTTGAGCTACAAATTATGTAAACCTTCTTTTGAAATTCCTCACCTAATACTCCCAGAATCCGAAAGAACAGATTCTGTCCAGTAAGTACATTTGACAGATTTGCTTTATATTCAAAAGTTTACAACTTAACCTACAAAGCTCCTTTTGGGGTGATTCAAGTTTCTATTTAAAGTATGAAATGTCTATTTCAAGATTCTTTAATTAACAAGGTTGGAATGATTCCTGGGAAATTCGGTTTCCCTATTTTTCCCATGGCTGTCCATTGTTTTCAAAGCTAACATACCACCAAAACAACTCCTTAGAAAACCTTCTCCTAAATGAGCATTACATGACCAAGGTGAAGTAGGATAGCCACCCTTGTTAACTCATACACATGACCAAATCAGGGGTTATAAAGAAAAATCCTCAAGTAATTCAACACACTTCTCCATAAACCAAGTTCAAAGCCCTTTATCCTCAAGGAAACTTAATTCTTGAAGTTCAATCCTCAAAATTCAAGAATTATACCAAATCAAAGAAAATTCATAACTTCAAGAGATGCTCCACAATTCCCTTTGATCAATAAACAAAGCTAGACAATAAACCATCAAATTCTAAATCCGAAAATTGAAGGAGAAGAAGAAACCCTACCTTGAATCCTTGCCCAAACAACCTCTTTTCCTCCAAAAATTGCTGCAGCCCTCTTTCCAAAACTTAATTGCTGCAAAAGAGTAATGTTCACTATTGAGAAGGCTTGATTGTGCTTGTCCTTATACTCCATAGGTAGGTTACAAGATTTGGAGACCAAAAATATAGAAAAACTTCAATTTGAGCTCGAATTTGCATGTTAAAAGTTGGGCCTGTGAAGGAATCCGAAAATGGGGTTTTGAGGGAAGCTTAAGGTTCAACTTTTCTAAAACCAAATCAAGTTGTAACATTAAAATCCACAAAATTCAGCCACCAAACGAAGGAAAACATCAAGGCAAAAATCAAGGCAAAAAAAGGAGAACATCAAATTTTCGGATTAGAAAAGGAGAACATCAAGGCAAAAATCAAATTTTCGGATTAGAAAAGGAGATAAGAGAATACCCTTCAAGAAATCTCCTAGGATTCGGATTACCTAAAAAACTTATCAAAATCTGAAATTTGAACCAAATATTGGATATTGGAGACAAAGGATAAACAAAATCAAAATTGTCATACCTCTTTGCTCTTGCAAAACCACCTTTCAACACTTCAAGCAAATCAAAGCTCTTCTTCTTTTCTTTTTTTTTTTTTTTTTTTTTTTTCCGAAGGGAGACAGAGTGAGAGAGAGAGTCGGATGGGAAGATGAGGAAAGAAAGAGTGTGAAACGTGAAATAAGGTTGAGATTTGAGAGATTGAAAATTTGAATTATTTTTTTTTCTTCCTATGTTACTTCATCCCCTCCTCAACGTGGCCAGAGGAGGGAAATGAGTGGCATGGCTGAGGTTCTAGCCATGCCACGTGAAAGGGCAGTTGGCCCTGTTGTTTTTTTTCCTTAATATTGCAATATGGCCCCTAACTACGAAAATTCTTTCAATCATGCCCCCAAAAGCCTTGCAATTTAGTCCCTAACCTCTTTTATCATTTCTCTTACAATTCCTTCATACAAAATTAGCACAAAAGTTTTAAGTCCGAAATTTGGGATGTTACATATAATATACCAAATCGAAGCCCTTTTCGAGCTCTGCAAATGAGGTAAGGCGAACCCCGCCAACGGAATTTTTTCGGCCTAAATTCACTTGTTTTCATCAATTTCAGAGGAAAAAAATCAGAGAATTGTGGCTGAAGTCGATCATAACTTTTTTTTCCAGAAATCGTTGTTGGGACTATAATATACCAAATCGAAGCACTTTTCGAGCTCTACAAATAAGGCGAGGCGAAATACGCCAACCCAATTTCTTAGACAAAAATTAACTTGTTTTCATCCGATTTGGAGGAAAAAAATCAAAAAACTGTGACTGAATACGGCCATAACTCTTGATCCAGAAATCGTTGCTTGGCCTATAATATACCAAATCGAAGCCCTTTTCGAACGCTGCAAATGAGGTAGGGCGAACTCTGCCAACGAAATTTTTTTGGCCAAAATTCACTTGTTTTCATCAATTTCGGAGGAAAAAAATCAGAGAATTGTGGCTAAAGTCGGCCATAACTTTTGTTGCAGAAATTGTTGCTGGGACTATAATATACCAAATCGACACACTTTTCGAGCTCTACAAATAAGGCGAGGCGAAATCCGCCAACCAAATTTTTTAGGTAAAAATTCACTTGCTTTCATCCGATTTGGAGGAAAAAAATCAAAAAACTATGACAGAATACGGCCATAAATCTTGATCCAGAAATCGTTGCTGGGCCTGTAACATACCAAATCGAACCTCTTTTCGAGCTCTACAAATGAGGCAGGCCGAACCCCGCCTACGGAATTTTTTAGCCAAAATTCACTTGCTTTCATCAATTTCAGACGAGAAAAATCAGAGAATTGTGGCTGAAGTCGGCCATAACTTTTGTTCCAGAAATTGTTGCTGGGACTATAATATACCAAATCCAAGCACTTTTCGAGCTCTACAAATAAGGCGAGGCGAAATCCGCCAACCCAACTTTTTAGGCCAAAATTCACTTGTTTTCATCCGATTTGGAGGAAAAAAATCAAAAAACTGAAACTGAATACGGCCATAACTCTTGATCCAGAAATCGTCGCTGGGCAAATAATATACCAAATCGAAGCTCTTTTCAAGCTCAACATATGAGGTAGGGCGAATCCCGCCGACGGATGCTTTTCAGCCAAAATTCACTGGTTTTCATGAGTTTCGGAGGAAAAAAATAGAGAATTGTGGCTGAAGTCGGCCATAAGTTTTGTTCCCGAAATCGTTGCTGGGACTAAAATATACCAAATCGATGCACTTCTCGAGCTCTACAAATAAGGCGGCGCGAAACCCGCCAACCCAACTTTTGAGGCCAAAATTCACTTGTTTTCATCTGGTTTGGAGGAAAAAAATTGAAAAACTGTGACTGAATACGCCCATAACTCATGACACAGAAATCATTGCTGGGCCTATAATATACCAAATTGAAGAACGTTTCGAGCTCTAAAAATGAGGGTAGAAACGAACCCCAAAATTCAAATTTTTTCGGCAAAATTCAGTTTGTTTCAAAAGCTTCAGAGGAAAAAAATCGAGATAAATTTGGTCAAGTCGGCCATAACTTTTGTTCCAGAAATCGTTGCTGCGACTATAATATACCAAATCGAAGCGCTTTTCGAGCTCAACAAATGAGGTAGAACGAACCCCGCCAACGGAATTTTTTCGGCCAAAATTCACTTGTTTTCATCAGTTTCAGAGGAAAAAAATCAGAGAATTGTGGCTGAAGTCGGCCATAACTTTTGTTCCCAAAATCGTTGCTGGGACCATAATATACCAAATCGAAGCTCTTTTCAAGCTCTACAAATACGGCGAACCGAAATCCGCCAACCCAATTTTTTAGGCCAAAATTCACTTGTCTTCATTAGATTTGGAGGAAAAAAAATTGAAAAACGGTGACTGAATACGGCCACTACTCATGACACAGAAATCATTGTTGCGCCTATAACATACCAAATCGAAGCTCTTTTCGAGCTCTACAAATGAGGTAGGGCGAACCCCGCCAACGGAATTTTTTCGGCCAAAATTCACTTGTTTTCAACAGTTTCAGAGGAAAAAAATCAGAGAATTGTGGCAGAAGTCGGCCATAAGTTCTGTTCCCGAAATCGTTGCTGGGACTATAATATACCAAATCGAAGCACTTTTTGAGCTCTACAAATAAGGCGAGGCGACATCCGCCAACCCAACATTCTAGGCCAAAATTCACTGGTTTTCATCAGATTTGGAGGGAAAAAAATTGAAAAACTGTGACTGAATACGGCCATAAGTCTTGACACAAAAATCCTTGCTTGGCGTATAATATACCAAATTGAAGCTCTTTTCGAGCTCTACAAATTAGGTAGGGCGAACCCCGCCAATTGAATTTTTTCTCCCAAAATTCACTTTTTTGCATCAATTTCGGAGGAAAAAAATCAAAGAATTGTGGCTGAAGTCGGCCATAACTTTTGTTCCAAAAATCATTGCTGGGACTATAATATACCAAATCAAAGCACATTTCGAGCTCTACAAATAAGGCGAGGCGAAATCCGCCAACCCAATTTTTTAGGCCAAAATTCCCTTGCTTTCATCCGATTTGGAGGAAAAAAATAAAAAATTGTGGATCGAAAACGGCCATAAATCTTGATCCGAAAATCGTTCTTGGGCCTATAATATACCAAATCGAAGCCCTTTTTAGCTCTACAAATAAGAGGTAGGGCGAACCCCAAAACCCAATTTTTTTTTTTAAAATTCACTTGTTTTCATCAATTTCGGAGGAAAAAAAATCAAAAATTGTGGTCAAGTCGACCATAACTTTTTTTCTCCGAAATCGTTCTTTGGGACTATAATATACCAAATCGAAGCACTTTTCGAGCTCTACAAATAAGGCGAGGTGAAATCCGCCAACCCAATTTTTTTTTTAGCAAAAATCATTTGTTTTCATCCGATTTGGAGGAAAAAATCAAAAAATTGTGGATGAATCGGCCATAAATCTTGATCCGTAAAATCGTTCTTTGGGCCTATAATATACCAAATCGAAGCCCTTTTCGAGCTCTACAAATGAGGTAGGGCGAACCCCGCCAACGAAATTTTTTCGGCCAAAATTAACTTGTTTTCATTAGTTTCGGAGGAAAAAAATCAGAGAATTGTGGCTGAAGTTGGCCATAAATTTTGCTCCAGAAATTGTTGCTGGGACTATAATATACCAAATCAAAGCACTTTTCGAGCTCTACAAATAAGGCGAGGCGAAATCCACCGACCCAATTTTTTAGGCCAAGAGTCACTTCTTTTCATCGGATTTGGAGGAAAAAAATCAAAAAACTGGGAATGAATACGACCATAACTCTTGATCCAGAAATCGTTGCCGGGTCTATAATATACCAAATCGAAGCTCTTTTCGAGATCTACAAATGAGGGAGGGCGAACCCCGCCACCGGAATTTTTTCAGCAAAAATTCACTTGTTTTCTTCAGTTTCCGAGGAAAAAAATCCGAGTATTGTGGCTGAAGTCGGCCATAACTTTTGTTCCAGAAATTGTTGTTGGGACTATAATATACCAAATCGAAGCACTTTTTGAGCTTTACAAATAAGGCGAGGCGAAATCCGCCAACCCAATTTTTTAGGCCAAAATTCACTTGTTTTCATCCGATTTGGAGGAAAAAAATCACAAAACTGAGACTGAATACGACCATAACTCTTGATCCAGAAATCGTCGCTGGGCCTATAATATACCAAATCGAAGCTCTTTTTAAGCTCAACAAATGAGGTAGGGCGACCCCCGCCAACGGAATTTTTTCGGCCAAAATTCACTTGTTTTCATCAGTTTCAGAGGAAAAAAATAGAGAATTGTGGCTGAAGTCGACCATAACTTTTTTTCCAAAAATCGTTGTTGGGACTATAATATACCAAATCGAAGCACTTTTTGAGCTCTAAAAATAAGGCGAGGCGAAATCCGCCAACCCCATATTTTTGGCAAGAATTCAATTGTTTTCATCCGATTTGGAGGAAAAAAATCAAAAAACTGTGACTTAATACGGCCATAAATCTTGATCCAGAAATCGTTGCTGGGGCTTTAATATACCAAATCGAAGCTCTTTTCGAGCTCCACAAATGAGGTTGGGCGACACCTACCAACGGAATTTTTTCGGCCAAAATTCACTTGTTGTCATCAGTTTCAGAGGAAAAAAATCAGAGAATTGTGGCTGAAGTCGGCCATAACTTTTGTTCCAGAAGTTGTTGCTGGGACTATAATATACCAAATCGAAGCTCTTTTGGATCTCAACAAATGAGGTAGGGCAAACCCCACCAACGGAATTTTTTCGGCCATAATTCACTTGTTTTCTTCAGTTTCGAAGTAAAAAAATCAGAGAATTGTGGCTGAAGTCGGCCATAACTTTTGTTCCCGAAATCGTTGCTGGGACTATAATATACCAAATCGATGCTTTTTTCGAGCTCTACAAATAAGGTGGGGAGAAATCCACCAACCCAATTTTTTTGGCCAAAATTCACTTGTTTTCATCCGATTTGGAGAAAAAAAAATCAAAAAACTGTGACTGAATACGGCCATAACTCTTGATCCGGAAATCGTTGATGGGCCTATAATATACCAAATCGAAGCACATTTCAAGTTCTTCAAAAGAGATACGGCAAACCCTGCAAACACAATTTTTTCGGCAAAAATTCACTTGTTTTCTTCAGTTTCGGAGGAAAAAATCCAGAGAATAGTGGCTGAAATCGGCCATAACTTTTGCTCCAGAAGTTGTTGCTGGGGCTATAATATACCAAATCGAAGCCCTTTTCGAGCTCTACAAATAAGGCGAGGTGAAATCCGCCAACCCAATTTTTTAGGCCAAAATTCACTTGTTCTCATCTGATTCAGAGGAAAAAAATCAAAAAACTGTGACTGAATATGGCCATTACTCGTGATCCAGAAATCGTTGCTGGGCCTGTACTATACCAAATCGAAGCTCTTTTCGAGCTCAACAAATGAGGTAGGGCGAACCCCACCAACGGAATTTTTTCGGCCATAATTCACTTGTTTTCATCAGTTTCGGAGTAAAAAAATCAGAGAATTGTGGCTTAAGTCGGCCATAACTTTTGTTCCCGAAATCGTTGCTGGGACTATAATATACCAAATCGAAGCTTTTTTAGAGCTCAACAAATAAGGTGGGGAGAAATCCGCCAACCCAATTTTTTAGGCCAAAATTCACTTGTTTTCATCCGATTTGGAGGAAAAAAATCAAAAAACTGTGACTGAATATGTCCCTAACTCTTGATCCAAAAATCGTTGCTGGTCCTATAATACACCGAATTGAAGCTCTTTTCGAGCTCTACAATTGAGGTAGGGCGAACCTCGCCAACGGAATTTTTCGGCCAAAATTCACTTGTTTTCATCAATTTCAAACGAAAAAAATCAGAGAATTGTGGCTGAAGTCGACCATAACTTTTTTTCCAAAAATCGTTGCTGGGACTATAATATACCAAATGAAAGCACTTCTCGAGCTCTACAAATAAGGCGAGGCGAAATCCGCCAACCCCATATTTTAGGCAAAAATTCACTTGTTTTCATCCGATTTGGAGGAAAAAAATCAAAAAACTGTGACAGAATACGGCCATAAATCTTCATCCAGAATTCGTTGCTGGGCCTTTAATATACCAAATCGAAGCTCTTTTCGAGCTCTACAAATGAGGTAGGGCGAACCCCGCCAACGGAATTTTTTCGGCCAAAATTCACTTGTTGTCATCAGTTTCAGAGGAAAAAAATCAGAGAATTGTGGCTGAAGTCGGCCATAACTTTTGTTCTAAAAATTGTTGCTGGGACTATAATATACCAAATCGAAGCACTTTTCGAGCTCTACAAATAAGGCGAGGCGAAATCCGCCAACCCAATTTTTTAGGCCAAAATTCACTTGTTTTCATCAGATTTGGAGGAAAAAAAATTGAAAAACTGTGACTGAATACGGCAAAAACTCTTGACACAGAAATCATTGCGGGGCCTATAATATACCAAATCGAAGCTCTTTTCGAGCTCTACAAATGAGTTAGGGCGAACACCGCGAACGGAATTTTTTCGGCCAAAGTTCACTTGTTTTCATCAGTATCGGAGGTAAAAAAATCAGAGAATTGTGGGTGAAGTCGGCCATAACTTTTGTTCCAGAAGTTGTTGCTGGGACTATAATATACCAAATCGAAGCACTTTTCGAGCTCTAGAAATAAGGTGAGGCGAAATCCGCCAACCCAATTTTTTAGGCCAAAATTCACTTGTTTTCATCCGATTCAGAGGAAAAAAATCAAAAAATTGTGACTGAATGCGGCCATAACTCTTGATCCAGAAATCATTGCTGGGCCTGTACTGTACCAAATTGGAGCTCTTTTCGATCTCAACAAATGAGGTAGGCCAAACCCCACCAACGGAATTTTTTCGGCCATTATTCAATTGTTTTCTTCAGTTTCAGAGTAAAAAAATCAGAGAATTGAGGCTGAAGTCGGCCATAACTTTTGTTCCCGAAATCGTTGCTGGGACTATAATATACCAAATCAAAGCTTTTTTCGAGCTCTACAAATAAGGTGGGGAGAAATCCACCAACCCAATTTTTTAGGCCAAAATTCACTTGTTTTCATCCGATTTGGAGGAAAAAAATAAAAAAAACTATGACTGAATACGGCCATAACTCTTGATCCGGAAATCGTTGCTGGGCCTATAATATACCAAATCGAAGCACATTTCAAGCTCTACAAATGAGGTACGGCAAACCCTGCAAACGCAATTTTTTCGGCCAAAATTCACTTGTTTTCTTCAGTTTCGGAGGAAAAAAATCAGAGAATAGTGGCCGAAATCGGCCATAACATTTGCTCCAAAAGTTGTTGCCGGGACTATAATATACCAAATCGAAGCACTTTTCGAGCTCTACAAATAAGGCGAGGCGAAATCCGCCAACCCAATTTTTTAGGCCAAAATTCACTTGTTTTCATCTGATTCAGAGGAAAAAAAATCAAAAAACTGTGACTGAATACAGCCATTACTCCTGATCCAGAAATCGTTGTTGGGTCTGTACTATACCAAATCGAAGCTCTTTTCGAGCTCAACAAATGAGGTAGGGTTCTGCCATGATTCACTTGTTTTCATCAGTTTCGGTGGAAAAAAATCAGAGAATTGTGGCTGAAGTCGGCCATAACTTTTGTTCCTAAAATCGTTGCTGGGACTATAATATACCAAATCGAAGCACCTTTCGAGCTCTACAAATAAGGCGAGGCGAAATCCGCCAACCATATTTTTTAGGCAAAATTCACTTGTTTTCATCCGATTTGGAGGAAAAAAATCAAAAAACTGTGACTGAAAACGGCCATAACTCTTGATCCAAAAATCGTTACTGGGCCTATAATATACCAAATTGAAGCCCTTTTCGAGCTCTACAAATGAGGTAGGGCGAACCCCGCCAACGAAATTTTTTCGGCCAAAATTCACTTGTTTTAATCAGATTTGGAGGAAAAATAATCGAAAATTTGTGATTGAATACGGCCATAACTCTTGATCTAGAATCATTGCTGGGCCTATAATATAAAAAATCGAAGCTCTTTTTGAGCTCTACAAATGAGGTAGGACGAACCCCGGCAAGGCAATTTTTTTGGCAAAAATTCACTTGTTTTCATCAGATTTGAAGGAAAAAAAATCAAAAAATTGTGACAGAAGACGGCCATAACTCTTGATCCAGAAATCGTTGTTGGGCCTATAATATACCAAATTGAAGCTCCTTTCGATCACTACAAATCGTGTAGGGCGAAACCCGCCAAAGTAATTTTTTCGGCCAAAATTCACTTGTTTTAATCAGTTTCAGAGGAAAAAAATCAAAAATTGTTGTTGAATGCGCCCATAACATTTGTTCCAAAATCGTTCTTTGGGACTATAATATACCATTTCGATGCTCTTTTCGAGTTCTACAAATGAGGTAGGGCGAACACCGCCAATGCAATTTTGTCGGCAAATATTCACTTGTTTTCATATGTTTCGGAAGAAGAAAATCAGAGAATTGTGGCTGAAATCGGCCATAACATTTGTTCCCAAAATCGTTGCTGGGACTATAATATACCAAATCGAAGCTCTTTTCAAGCTCTACAAATAAGGCGGGGCGAAATCCCCCAATCCAATTTTTTAGAAAAAAAATCACTTGTTTTCATCCGATTTGGAGGAAAAAAAATCAAAAAATTGTGACTGAATACAGCCATAACTCTTGATCCAGAAATCGTTGCTAGGCCTATAATATACCAAGTCGAAGCACTTTTTGAGCCCTACAAATGATGTAGGGCGAAACCCGCCAAAGTAATTTTTTTGGCCAAAATTCACTTGTTTTAATCGTTTTGAGGAAAAAAAATCGAAGAATTGTGGCTTGAAGTCGGCCATAACTTTTGTTCCAAAATCGTTGTTGCCTACTATAATAACCATATCGATGCTCTTTTCGAGCTCTACAAATGAGGTAGGATGAACCCCGCCAACGAAATTTTGTCGGCCAAAATTCACTTGTTTTCATCAGTTTCGGAGGAAAAAAATCATAGAATTATGGCTGAAGTCGGCCATAACTTTTATTCCCGAAATCGTTGTTGGGACTATAATATACCAAATTGAAGCTCTTTTCGAGCTCTACAAATAAGGCGGGGTGAAATCCGCCAACCCAATTTTTTAGTCAAAAATTCACTTGTTTTCATCCGATTTAGAGGAAAAGAATCAAAAAACTGCGACTGAATACGGCCATAACTCTTGATCCACAAATTGTTGCTGGGCCTATAAGATACCAAATCGAAGCATTTTTCGAGCTCTACAAATAAGGCGGAGCGAAATCCGCTAACCCAATTTTTTAGGCAAAAATTCACTTGTTTTAATCATATTTGGAGGAAAATAATCGAAAATTTGTGATTGAATACGGCCATAACTCTTGATCCAGAATCTTTGCTGAGCCTGTAATATACCAAATCGAAGCTCTTTTCGAGCTCTACAAATGAGGTAGGACGAACCCCGGCAAGGCAATTTTTTCGGCCTAAATTCACTTGTTTTCATCAGATTGGGAGGAAAAAAAATCAAAAAACTGTCAATGAAGACGTCCATAACTCTTGATCCAGAAATAGTTGCTAGGCCTATAATATACCAAATCGAAGCTCTTTTCAAGCCGCACAAATTATTTTGGGCGCAACCCGCCAAAGTATATTTTTCGTCAAAAATTCACTTGTTTTAATAAGTTTCGGAGGAAAAAAATTAGAGAATTGTTGCTGAAGTCGGCCATAACTTTTGTCCCAGAAATCGTTGCTGGGACTATAATAACCATATCGATGCTCTTTTCGAGCTCTACAAATGAGGTAGGGTGAACCCCGCCAAAGCAATTTTATCAGCCAAAATTCACTTGTTTTCATCAGTTTCGGAGGAAAAAAAATCAGAGAATTGTAGCTGAAGTCGGCCATAACTTTTGTTCCCGAAATTGTTGTTGGGACTATAATATACCAAATCGAAGCCCTTTTCGATCTCTACAAATAAGGCGGGGCGAAATCCACAAACCCAATTTTTTAGGGAAAAATTCACTTGTTTTCGTCCGATTTGGGGGAAAAAATCAAAGAACTGTGACTGAATAAGGCCATAACTCTTGATCCAGAAATCGTTGCTGGGCCTATAATATACCAAATCGAACCTCCTTTTGAGCTCTACAAATGATGTGGGGCCAAATCCGCAATTTTTTCGGCCAAAATTCACTTGTTTTCATTAGTTTCGGAGGAAAAAAATCAGAGAATTGCGGCTGAGGTCAGCCATAACTTTTGTTCCCGAAATCGTTGCCGGGACTATACTATACCAAATCGAAGCTCTTTTCGAGCTCTAGGAATGAGGCGAGGCTAAATCCGCCAACCCAATTTTTTAGGCCAAAATTCACATGTTTTCATCCTATTTGGAGGAAAAAAATCAAAAAACTGTGACTGAATACGGCCAAAACTCTTGATCCGGAAATCGTTGCTGGGCCTATAAGATACCAAATCGAAGCTCTTTTCAAGCTCTACAAATAAGGCGGGCGAAATCCGCCAACCCAATTTTTTAGAAAAAAATTCACTTGTTTTCATCCGATTTGGAGGAAAAAAAAATCAAAAAACTGTGACTGAATACCGCCATAACTCTTTATCCAGAAATCGTTGTAGGCCTATAATATACCAAATCGAAGCACTTTTCGAGCCCTACAAATGATGTAGGGCGAAACCCGCCAAAGTAATTTTTTTGGCCAAAATTCACTTGTTTTAATTAGTTTCGGAGGAAAAAAATCAAAGAATTGTTGCTGAAGTCGGCCATAACTTTTGTTCCAGAAATAGTCACTGGGACTATAATATACCAAATCGAAGCTCTTTTCGAGCTCTAAGAATAAGGCAGGGGGAAATCCGCCAACCCAATTTTTTAGGCCAAAATTCACTTGTTTTCATCCTATTTGGAGGAAAAAAAATTCAAAAAACTTTGACTGAATACGGCCATAACTCTTGATCCAGAAATCGTTGCTGGGCCTATAAGATACCAAATCGAAGCTCTTTTCGAGCTCTACAAATAAGGCGGGGCGAAATCCACCAACCCAATTTTTTAGTCAAAAATTCACTTGTTTTCATCCGATTTGGAGGAAAAGAATAAAAAAACTGTGACTGAATACGGCCATAACTCTTGATCCAGAAATCGTTGCTGGGTCTATAATATACCAAATCGAAGCTCTTTTTGAGCTCTACAAATGATGTAGGGCGAACCCCGCCAGCGATAAATTTTTTCCGCCAAAATTCACTTGTTTTCATTAGTTTCGGAGGAAAAAAATCAGATAATTGTGGCTGAAGTCGGCCATAACTTTTGTTCCCGAAATCGTTGCTAGGACTATAATATAGCAAATCGAAGCTCTTTTCGAGCTCTAATAATAAGGTAGGGCGAAATCCGCCAACCCAATTTTTTAGGCCAAAATTCACTTCTTTTCAACCTATTTGGAGGAAAAAAATCAAAAAACTGTGACTGAATATGGCCATAACTCTTGATCCAGAAATCGTTGCTGGCCCTATAAGATACCAAATCGAAGCTCTTTTTGAGCTCTACAAATAAGGCGGGGCAAAATCCGCCAACTCAATTTTTTAGGCAAACATTAACTTGTTTTAATCAGATTTGGAGGAAAAAAATTGAAAAACTGTGACTGAATACGGCCATAACTCTTGATCCAGAATCATTGTTGGGCCTATAATATATCAATCGAAGCTCTTTTCGAGCTCTACAAATGAGATAGGACGAACCCCGGCAAGGCAATTTTTTCGGCAAAAATTCACTTGTATTCTTCAGATTTGGAGGAAAAAAAATCAAAAAATTGTGAGTGAAGACGGCCATAACTCTTGATCCAGAAATCGTTGCTGGGCCTATAATATACCAAATCGAGGCTCTTTTCGAGCTCTACAAATGATGTAGGACGAAACCCGCCAAAGTAATTTTTTTTGGCCAAAATTCACTTGTTTTAATCAGTTTCGGAGGAAAAAATCAGAAAATTGTTGCTAAAGTCGGCCATAACATTTGTTCCAGAAATCGTTGCTGGGACTATAATATACCATATCGATGCTCTTTTCGAGTTCTACAAATGAGGTAGGGCAAGCCCCGCCAACACAATTTTGTCGGCCAAAATTCACTTGCTTTCATCAGTTTTGGAGGAAAAAAATCAGAGAATTGTGGTTGAAGTCGTCCATAACTTTTGTTCCGGATATCGTTGCTGGGACTATAATATACCAAATCGAAGCTCTTTTCGCGCTCTACAAATAAGGCGGGGCGAAATCCGCCAACCCAATTTTTTAGAAAAAAATTCACTTGTTTCCATCCGATTTGGAGGATATAAAATAAAAAAACTGTGGCTGAAAAGGGCCATAACTCTTGATCCAGAAATCGTTGCTAGGCCTATAATATACCAAATCGAAGCTCTTTTTGAGCTCTACAAATGATGTAGGGCGAAACCCGCCAACGCAATTTTTTCGGCCAAAATTCACTTATTTTTATTAGTTTCGGAGGAAACCAATCAGAGAATTGTGGCTGAAGTCGACCATAACTTTTCTTCCCGAAATCGTTGCTGGGACTATAATATACCAAATCGAAGCCCTTTTCGAGCTCTACAAATATGGCGGGGCGAAATCCGCCAGCCCGATTTTTCAGGCCAAAATTTACTTGTTTTCATCTCTTTCGGAGGAAAAAAAATCAAAGAATTGTGGCTGATGTTGGCCATAACTTTTGTTTCAGAAATTATTGTTGGGACTATAATATACCAAATCCAAGCTCTTTTTCGAGCTTTACAAATTAGACGGGGCAAAATCCGCCAATTAAATTTTTTAAGCCAAAATTCACTTGTTTTCATTAGATTTCGAGGATAAAAATCAAAAACTGTGACTGAACACGGCCATAACTCTTGATCCAGAAATCGTTGATGGGCCTATAATATACCAAATCGAATCTCTTTTCGAGCTCTACAAATGAGGTAGGGTGAACCACGCCAACGCAATTTTTTCGGCCAAAATTCACTTGTTTTCATGACTTTCGGAGGAAAAAAATCGGAGAATTGTTGCTGAAGTCGGCCATAACTTTTTTTCCTGAAATCATTGCTGGGACTATATTATACCAAATCGAAGCTCTAGAGCTTCGACCTCTACAAACGTGGTAGGGCATAGCCCGCTGACCCAATTTTTTTTTCCAAACTCACTTGTTTTCATCAGTTTCTGAGGAAAGCATATCAGAGAACTGTGGCTGAAGACGGCCATAGCTTTTGTTCCAAAAATCGTTGCTGGGACTATGATATATTAAATAGAAACTCTTGTCGAGCTCTACAAACGTGGCAGGGCATCGCCCGCCAACGTACTATTTTGAGCCAAAATTCACTTGTTTCCATCATTTCAGAGGAAAAAAAATCAGCCAACTGTGACTAAAGACGGCCATAACTTTTGGTCCAGACATAGTTGCTGGGCCTATAAAATAGCAAATCGATGCTCTTTTCGCACTCTACAAATGCGGCAAGACATAGCCCGTCGACCTAATATTTTGGGCCAAAATTCACTTGTTTTCGTTAGTTTCGGATGAAAAAAATTGGAGAACTGTCACTTAAGAAGGCAATAAGTTTTGATCCAGAAATCGTTGCTGGGCCAATAATATACCAAATCGAAGCTCTTTTTGGGATAAAATTCACTTATTTTCATCAGTTTCGAAAAGAAAATAATTGGACAACTATTGCTGAAGACGACCATAACTTTTGACTCAGAAATCGTTGCTGGGCCAATGATATACCAAATCGATGCACTTTTTCACAACTACAAACGTGGCTAGGCGTAGTCCGTCCCCACCTAGTTTGGGGCAAAATTCACTTATTTTATCAGTTTTGGAGGAAAAAAAGCTGAGAACTGTGACTAAAGATGACCATAACTTTTTATCTAGAAATCATTGTTGGGCCAATAATATACCAAATCGATGCTCTTTTCAACCTCTACAAATGTTGCTGGGCGTAACCCACCAACCCAATTTTTTTGGCCAAAATTCACTTGTTTTCATCTGTTTCGGAGGAAAAAAAAATCAGAGAACTATGAATGAAGACGGCCATAAATTTTGATCCAGAAATCATTGCTGGACCTATAATATACCAAATCGATACTCTTTTCGAGCTCTACAAACGTGGGGGCTGTAGCCCGCCGACCTAATTTTTTGGGCCAAAATTCAATTGTTTTCATCACTTTAGGAGGAGAAAAATCGGAGAACTGTGATTGAAGACGTCCATAACTTTTGATCTAGAAATCGTTGCTGCGCCTATAATACACCAAATCGAAGCTTTTTTCGAGCTCTTAGAACGTGACAGGGCGTAACCCACCAACGAAGTTTTTTCGGCCAAAATTCACTTTTTTTCATAAGCTTCAAAGGAAAAAAAAATCGAAGAACTATGACTGAAGACGACCATAGCTTTGGATCCAAAATTTGTTGCTCGGCCACTAATATGCCAAATCGAAGCTCTTTTCGACCTGTACAAACATGGAAGGGCATACCCCGCCGACCCAATTTTTTGGGCTATATTCCTTTGTCTTCTTTAGTTTCGGAGGAAAAAAATCAGAGAACTGTGACTGAAGACGGCCATAACTTTTGATCCAGACATCGTTGCTGTGCCAATACTATATAAAATTGAAGATCTTTTAGAGCTCTACTAACGTGGCCGGGTGTAACCCGCCAACCCAATTTTTGGGTCTAAAAATCACGTGTTTTCATCAGTTTCGGAGGAAAAAAATTAGAGAACTATGAATGAAGACAGCCATAAATTTTGATCCAGAAATCGCTGCTAGACCTATAATATACCAAATCGATGCCCTTTTCGAGCTCTACAAACGTGGCGGGACGTAGCCTGCTGACCCAATTTTTTGGGCCAAAATTCAATTGTTTTCATCACTTTAGGAGGAGAAAAATCGGAGAACTGTGACTGAAGACGGGCATAACTTTTGATCCAGAAATCGTTGAGCCGCCTATAATATACCAAATCGAACCTTTTTTCGAGCTCTAAGAACGTGGCAAGGCGTAGCCCGCCAACCCATTTTTTTCGGCCAAAATTCACTTGTCTTCATCAGTTTCGAAGGAAAAATCAGAGAACAGTGGCTGAAGACGGCCATAACTTTTGATCTAGAAATCGTTACTAGGCCTAAAATATACCAAATCGAACCTCTCTTCGAGCTCTAATACATGGCATGGAGTAGACCGGAAACCCAATTTTTTGGGCCAAAATTCACATATTTTCATCTGTTTTGAAGGAAAAAAATTATAGAACTGCGATTGAACAGACATAACTTTTGATCCAGAAATCGTTGCTAGGCCAATATTATACAAAATCAAAGTGCTTTTCGTGCTCTACAAATGTGGCAAGACGTTTCTCACCAACCTAATTTTTTGGGCCAAATTTCACTTGTTTTCATCGGTTTCGGAGAGGAAAAAAAATAGAGAATCAGGATTGAAGACGACCATAACTTTTGATCCAAAAATTGTTGCTAGGCCTACTATATTTCAAATCGAAGTGTTTTTGAGCTCTACAAACGAGGTAGGGCGTAGCCAGCCCACCCAATTTTTGGGCCAAAATTCACTTGTTTTCATCTGTTTGAGGAAAAAATCAGAGAACTGTGGGTGAAGACAGCCATAACTTTTAATCTTGAAATTGTTGCTTGGCTAATAATATGCTAAATCGAAGCTCTTTTGACCTCTCCAAACGTGGCGGGGGCATAGCCCGCCGACCTAATTTTTTGTGCCAAATTCACTTGTTTTCATCAGTTTCTGAGGAAAACAAATCAGAGAACTGTGGCTGAAGACGGCCATCACTTTTGTTCCAGAAATCGTTGTTGGGACTATGATATATTAAATGGAAACTCTCTTCGAGCTCTACAAACATGGTAGGGCGTAGCCCACCAACGTACTTTTTTGGGCCAAAATTCACTTGTTTCCATCATTTCAGTGGAAAAAAATCAGCTAACTGTGACTAAAGACGGTCATAACTTTTGGTCGAGAAATCGTTGCTGAGCCTATAATATACCAAATCGATGCTCTTTTCGCGCTCTACAAATGTGGCAGGACGTAGCCCGTCGACCTAATTTTTTGGGCCAAAATTCACTTGTTTTCGTCAGTTTCGGATGAAAAAAATCAGAGAACTGTGACTGAAGAAGGTAATAACTTTTTATCCAGAAATCATTGCTGGGCCAATAATATACCAAATCGAAGCTCTCTTCGAGCTCTACAAATGTGGCAGGGCGTAGCCCGCCACCCTAATTTTTTGGGATAAAATTCACTTATTTTCATCAGTTTCAGAGGAAAATAATCGGACAACTATTGTTGAAGACGACCATAACTTTTGACCCAAAAATCGTTGCTCGGCCAAGAATATACCAAATCGATGCACTTTTTGACCACTACAAACGTCGCTGGGAGAAGCCCGCCACCCCATAGTTTGGGGGCAAAATTCACTTATTTTATCAGTTTCAAAGGAAAAAAAGCTTAGAACTGTGACTAAAGACGACCATAACTTTTTATCTAGAAATCGTTGTTGGGCCAATAATATACCAAATTGAAGCTCTTTTCAACCTCTACAAACGTGACAGGAAGTAACCCACGAACCCATAGAACTGTGATTGAAGGCGGCGACAACTTTTGATCTGAAAATCGTTGCTACGCCAATGGCATGCAAAATTGAAACACTTTTCGAGCTCTATAAACGTGGCAGGGCGTAGCCCGTAAATCCAATTTTTTGGCCCAAAATTCAATTGTTTTCATCAGTTTAGGGAGAAAAAAAATCAGAGAACTCTAACTGAAAACGGCCATAGCTTTTGATCCAGAAATCATTGCTCGGCCTATAATTTAACAAATCAAACCCCTTTTCGAGATCTACAAAGGTGGCTGGGCTAGCCCACCATCCCCATTTTTTGGGCCAAATTCACTTGTTTTCATCAGTTTCGGAGGTAAAAAACTCAGAGAACTG
>JABXEQ010000108.1:0-49000 GCA_012066045.3 Morus alba | reverse complement strand
GACTTGTACTTGAGGAAATGACTAGTGAAAATGTTCAGGGAACTTGTCCGTGGTCTATTCCTGAACCGACAACAGATGAACCACAACAAGAACTAACACCAATGGAGCCTCGACGTAGTGGGAGGGTTGTGAGACAACCTGATAGGTACATGTCTTATGGAGACGCATTATATGCAGTCTCAAATTTAGACATCGACGAACCTGTCACCTACTTGCAGGCCATGGAAAGTTCTGAAGCAAACCTATGGCATGAAGCCATGGACGCCGAAATACAATCGATGTATAAAAATGGCGTATGGACTCTAGTAGATCCTCCTGAAGGGGTAAAACCCGTGGGGTGTAAATGGATCTACAAGAAGAAGAGGGGTCCGGATGGGAATGTAGAGACATTTAAAGCAAGGTTTGGGTAGCTAAGGGCTACACCGGAAAAAGAAGGCATCGACTATGAGGATACCTTCTTGTTGGAAATGTGTCCATAAAGTGGGATGTAATTTGTTATTTATGAAATGACAAATGTAAGACATTATTATTTTGCTGATTTTATAAAATAAGATAAAGTTATGTTTTGTCACATACTCAAGAGTGTTTATGATATTGCTTAGTCCATAAACTGTTACCAACGAAAGAAGAGTCGGGGAACCTGCCGGACAAACTCTTGGATCTGATTTAAAATAGATATTCGCAGTCTTAGGATTGATTGGGCAATCGAATCCGATTATTGATTTTTAGATCGAACCATGTGATCTTGGTCTCGGGGCATGGGAGTTGGACTCTGTGGTTGATCTAGACATGCTCGCAACATGTTGAATAGACCATGTGATTGATTAGGTTAGAGTAAAACCGTTTACACAACTCTAAACCTAATCATCACAACTTAAGTATATTTGTATAATTATCTTAATCCTCGAAGTGAATGCGTAGCTCAACTTAGTATCTCATGATCTTTGATTCGCCAATGAGATTAGTTCCACGATTATTGAACGACATCTCGGTCATTGGGATCATGACAATATTAAGTTGGAGTTATGTGATTCACAGATATGGAATTCGTAAAAATAATATCACCTCATGCTTTATTGACGGGTGTGTGAATAAATAAACCAGGCCTGGTATTCAATGATGATATTCATTGATTAAGACATCGTAACATGTGCGAGACATCTTACGAACGTTTGTCTTTCTTATTCACAAATATATAAAGGAGTTGAGGAAATAATGATTAGAATGGTAAAACGGTAATATTATATACACCATTCGATCACCGATATTTACTGAAGGATAATAATGCATTTACACTGTGGACCGTGTGATAAATTGTATCAACACCAAAAGAAAAATTAGCGCACATGAATCGAGAGATTATTCGGCATCGAACTTTTAGTGGAGTTATGCGATGTCGGAATTAAATATGTCGATAACTTATAGGGATGAGTTATTCGAATATTGTAATTCCATAGCTTTGTTCATGTGGGTCCATTCGGTCTCAAGGCTAGCTCTAATAAATGGGAAAAAGCAAACTCGATAATTATGTTTAAATTCATTGTGTTATTTTTCATTTATTTGATAATTGAAAAATAAAAAGAATGAGTTTTGAATTTTGAAATTAATGGAGATTAATTTAAAATTCAAAATGAAATTTAAACATGGTTTTAATTTGGCAACTAAAGGAAAGAAAAAGTGAGATTTTATTTTGGGAAAATTAGAAATCCCTTGCCTTAAGGGGATTTTGAATTTTGCTCCAAAATAGGGAAGGAAATTCGAAATCCCTAAGCCATGTAGGGATTTTTTGATTTCAATCCTAGGGTTAAGGAGAAATTCAAAATCCCATTTAGGGTTTGAGTTTTTGAATTTTCTCCTATATAAGGATATTATTGAAAACCCTAGGTAGAGAGTTCTTTTGGAGAAAAGAAAAAGAGATCACACTTTTCCTTAGGGTGGCCGGATTTTGTAGAGACAAAATAGAAGGAAAAAGTTTCCTTAGGTTTTTGAAAAAGAGCCCACTCTCTCATCCTAAAAATTGTAGAGACATAGCCTTGAATCAACGAGTGGTTCTTGGTGTGATCGTGACAACAAACAACGATCTTGTTTCACGGCAATTCTCCATCCTGGAATGTGAGATAGTGAGACAAGATCCTTGCGGTCAATTAATTCAATCGTCACAAAGGTATGTGAGATTTTTCTAATCCTTTGTCAATAAACATATATCATGCATGCATCTCTCGTTGTGGTTTACGTTTAATTATGAATTAAATGGATATGATAAAATTTTTGAAATTCCGCCTACAATATTGTTGTTGTTCAAATGATTTTTCATATATAAATCACAATAAGATCCTTCAATTGGTATCGAGCCTTAGGGCTTTTGATCATGCATGATTTATGTTTATGCGATTGAATGTATGATATGTGTTGATATTGGCATCTTGCATGAATATATGATGAATTCAAAATTGTTTTGATTGAATATGTGATTGGATCCCGATCGATTGGCTCTAGGTTTTTAATTACACCATGTTGGTGGTTTATGTTTTTTCTCTAGAAAATAATGTAAGCCATTAAAGGGCATAGGAAATTTTGTAATTTAAATTTCCGAAAATATTTTTTTTGTGCGCCGCCGCCGTGCCGCCGCTGCCGCCGCCCGCAAGAACTCTCCCACCTCCGCCACAAGCCCGGCCGCCAAACCCTTCCTTGGGTTTTGGTCAGCAGGCAGAACTAGGGTTTCGAAACCCTAGCATGCGCTAGGGTTTCCTGAAACCCTAGCGGGCTGCGAGCCCGCCCAGCAGGAGCCGCGAGCCCGCCGGCCCTGCCCCAGGCCAGGGGCCTAACAAGGCCCCCAGGCGGGGGCCAAAGGGCCGGCCACGGGCCCCGGCCGGCCCACAGGCCTTGCCCAGGCAAGGGCCATGTGGCCTTGCCCAGGCAAGCCCCCGCCCAGCCACGGGCCACGAGGCCTTGCCTGTGCAAGGGCCACAGCCTTGCCCAAGGGCCACCCCGCCACCCCTTGCCTGTGCAAGGGCCGCGCCCAACAATGGGAGCAAGGCCTGCCTGGCCTTGGCGACCCATCTTTGCGCGCGCGGGGCACCCCCGCCCAATAGGAGAAGGTGGGCCCAGGATTGTCCCGGGCCCAGCCCAAACAAAAAAAAAAATATATATTTTTTTTTTTATTTTCACTTTTCAGGGATCGAGAGAAGAGAAAATTGAGAAGATGCCAAGAAGACAAGATGAAGAAAATTATTGTAATTATTTTCATTTGTTTTTATGGGTTGTAATTAGAAATGAGCCATAGAGAGGTTAAATTGTAAATGTATGATTTATTGTTTAATCTCGCATCATTATAACATGCCATATAGGATATAGAGATGCCAATATCAAATTGCCATGCAAGCATGTTCATGCATCATTGTAGTTTAATATTATAAATGGTTATAATAATAAATGCAATGGGTAAATTTTATAAAGAGTTATAAAATACAACAAATTTATAAGGGTTATAATTTTGTTGAATTATTAATTGGACTTAATTTCAAAACAAAATCCATTTTTCAAAAAGCTAAGTGGGAGGGTCGTTTGCGTTGAAACGTTCCCAAGGTCTCCGACTTTAGCCTGATCGTGACATGTGGATAGGTTAAGAACCACCTTAGTGGTCCTCACTTCAATGGGAGAAACCCATGAAACATGTCGCTAAGGAGTCATCAGGTTGCTTATAGAAGATAAGACTCGAAAAGGAAGTAGTGAGGTGAGACCATCCCTAGATGGATCGTTAGTTCATAACAACCTCTAGAGTCGATTAGTCAGTTAAACACTTAGACTAAAGATCATTGTAATCTCCCATAAGAGCTAGGCAATGGATCTAAGGTGACCAAAAAGATGGTGATTGGTTGCACTAGATGTAGAGACATCTTGTAAAGTGGACCAAACGAGAGGAGTCTCGATGCGATAGGAGGCTTCACGGACGCCACCCCTAGGTGGGACGTGTTGCCGTTTATGATCGCAACACCATAGATGAAACATTTTTTTTTAAGGATTTTATTTATGTTTAAGTATTTGCATTCATGCATCATACTTCTCTTAAATATAAGCAAAATTACCAACACCGCTTTATTTTATTTTTCAAAGAATTATGTCTTTATCCCCGATCGCGCAAATTCTTAGTACAAACAAACTAGTGGGTGAAAATTACGTTGATTGGAAATGTAACCTCGATATCGTGTTGACGGTAGACAAGCACAAGCATGTGCTCACTACCCCTGTCCTCTTGAGCCGAATGATGATTCGACTCAAGAAGAGCGAGACGACACTTTGCTTGGATGCGTTTGGATGAGATTGCTAGGTGCTATATCTTAGCATCAATTAGCAAATGTGTTGCAACAAAGACATCGAACATGCCGACGGCTGCAGATATGATCTACAAAGATCTCCGAAATGTTCGGAAGCCAGGGCCGCTCAAGCCAAGCAAGCCGCGATCGCAACTTCATGAACCGCCGGATGAAATCCGCACTCCTGTTCGAGACCATATGCTATTGATCATAAGTCACCTGAATGAGATGGAGCTCATGGGAGCTGAAATAGATGGAGAAACTCAAGTGGATATGATCCTAGAGACTCTCCCGGAGATGTTTGACAACTTCAAACTCAACTACTCTATGAATAAGTTGAGTTATTCACTCCCGAACTCATGAAGGAGCTTGAATCTATGGAAACTCTAACGCTTAAAGGCAAAAAGAGGAACGGAGAGGCTAACCTTGTCAAGTGAAGCCTTCCACCTCTGTGTCAAGAAATGTAAGAAAAGCCCGCAGTAACAAGAAGAAGCCGGGCAGCGAAAAGGCAAGAACGCTGCAAAGGTAGACAAGAGTCTTGACAAATGTCACCATTGCGGAATGTCTCGCCACCTTTGAAAACGCATAAGAATCGTCCTACATACCTCAAGGAGGTCAAAGCTAAAGGTACATTGCTTGTTACCAAGCCTGTTTTGTGGTGACTCTACTTTTTCTTGGATTGTAGACTCGGAGCCATTAATCATGTTTGTTGTTCTCTGCAGGGGTTCGGGAAAACAAAAGGCTTAGCAAGGACGAGTTCAACTTCCGCTGGGGAATGGAGCATCGATGATCGACAACACCGTTGGAAGTATTAAATTAATTTTTGAGAACAGTTTTATTGTTTTGAACAATGTTTATTATGTCCCGGTTTTTGGGAAAAACCTTATTTACGTGGCTCGTTTGATTGAGCAAGGATATTCTTTGGATTTTAATAATGATGTTATTCGGATTCTAAAGAATGGCTTCATGATTACTTCTACAAATCATGATAAACAATGCATTCTACGTTAAACCAAATATTCCAACGATTTGCGATCTTTGAATTGAATGATGATTTAATGAGAGAAAGTAAGAGATTGAGGTTAGACTCAATTGATCAAACCTACAAATGGCATCTACGTCTTGGACATATTGGCCTTGACAGGATTAAAAGGTTGGTAAGAGACGGTCCCTTGCAAACCTTAAGTGTAGGCTCACTACCTACATGTGAATCCCGCATAGAAGGAAAAATGACCAAGAGACCCTTTTCAAAGAAAGGGTAATAGAGGCGATGAATGCCTAGAACTCGTACATAGTGATGTATGTGGGCCATTCAATATCCAAGCAAGAGGAGGATATGAATATTTCATAACCTTCATCGATGACTATTCTCGTTTTGGTCATATTTATCTAATCGTCAAAAGTCCGAAACCTTTGAAAAGTTCAAAGAATTCAAGGCCTTGGTTGAAAAGCAATTAGATAAACAGATCAAAACACTATGATCCGATCGTGGTGGTGAATACTTCTTTGGGAGAGTTCAAGACTTTCTTAAGGAAGAAGGTATATTTTCTCAACCGACCGCCAGTACTCCTCGTGAGAATGGTGTGTCCGAGAGAAGGAATCGAACTCTATTAGACATGGTTAGATCAATGATGAGTTACTCATCTCTTCCAGATTCCTTTTGGGGATATGCCTTGGAAACAACAAAGATACATTCTGAACCAAGTTCCATCTAAGGCGTGACTGAACTCCATATGAAAGATGGAGTGGCAAAAAGTCATCTCTTGGCCACACCGAATATGGGGTTGTCCGGCACATGTGCTTAGAAAGAAGACCGTAAGTTGACTAGTCATTCGTAATCGTGCCTATTTGTAGGATATCCCAAAGGAACAAAAGGCTATATCTTTTATAGTCCTCTCGATCGAAAAACATTCGCCAAAGACGAATGCTCGTTTTCTGGAAGAGGATTTTATAAAGAATATGAAGCCAAGAAGCAGACTTGTACTTGAGGAATTGACTGGTGAAAATGTTCAGGGAACATGTCCGTGGTCTATTCCTGAACCGACAACAGATGAACCACAACAAGAACTAACACCAATGGAGCCTCGACGTAGTGGGAGGGTTGTGAGACAACCTGATAGGTACATGTCTTATGGAGACGCATTATATGCAGTCTCAGATTTAGACATCGATGAACCTGTCTCCTACTTGCAGGCCATGGAAAGTTCTGAATCAAACCTATGGCATGAAGCCATGGACGCCGAAATACAATCGATGTATAAAAATGGCGTATGGACTCTAGTAGATCCTCCTGAAGGGGTAAAACCCGTAGGGTGTAAATGGATCTACAAGAAGAAGAGGGGTCCGGATGGGAATGTAGAGACATTTAAAGCAAGGCTGGTAGCTAAGGGCTACACCCAGAAAGAAGGCATCGACTATGAGGATACCTTCTCTCCGGTAGCCATGCTTAAATCCATCCGAATTCTTCTATCCATTCTTTCTTTGCTTTAGATTATGAAATCGGCGGATGGATGTAAAGACAAACTTTTACGAATGGCAATCTGGATGAGCGCATTTACATGACACAACCAGATGGATTCATTGAAAAGGGTCTAGAAGAAAAGGTTTGCGAATTGCGTAAGTCCATTTATGGACCAAGCGAGCATCCGATCATGGAATATCAGATTCGATGAGACTGTTAAAACTTATGGTTTTGTTCACCAATGGATGAGCCTTGTGTGTATAAGTTTGATACAAGAAGGCAAAGTGGTTTTCTTAGTCTTATATGTAGATGACATACTACTCATTGGGAATGATGTAGGAAGACTAATCGAGGTTAAGCTCGGCTCGCAAGCGGTTTGACATGAAGGATTTAGGAGAAGCCGCCTATGTTTTGGGAATTCGGATCTTTCGAGATCGGAAGAACAAACAATTGGCACTTGTCTCAAGCATCCTACATCGATAAGGTAATGGACCGATTAAGCTATGCAAAACTCCAAAAGGGTTATCTACCCTTCGACATGGAGTATCCCTCTCAAAGGAGCGATCTCCCAAGACTCCTCAAGAAGAGGAAGACATGAGCCGAGTTCCTTACGCTTCAGCCGTGGGAAGCCTCATGTATGTATGCTTTGCACCGGACCTGATATATGCTACGCAAAGATGGCGTGGTGAGTAGATTCCCAACAAACCCTGGATCCGAGCACTAGGTTGCTTTAAAAGCATATCCTCAAGTATCTTAGGAGAACGAGGAACTATATGCTTGTATATTCAGTCTTGACCTGAATATGACCAGGGATATACCGATTCGATTTCCAATCGGATAAAGATTCGGAAATCCACTTCGGATCGATGTTTGTCCCGAATGGAGGTTCGGTGGTATGGAGGAGTATCAAGCGGACTTGCATAGTCGACTCCACCATGGAGGCGAATATGTGGCGGCTTGTGAAGGCTGCGAAAGAGGCTGTATGGCTTAAGAAGTTCCTTGTTTCACTTGAAGTTGTTCCGAAGTGATAGGCCCATGGTAATGTATTGCGATAACAAAGGGGCTGTAGCAAACTCTAAGGAGCCTAGAAGCCACAAAAGGTCCAAGCACATAGAGCGGAAATACCACCTCATCCGTGAGATTGTACAAAGAGGGCGATGTTGAAGTAACAAAGATATCTACACATGACAACTTGGCGATCCATTCACAAAGGCTTTATCTGGTAAAGTCTTCGATAGGCATCTGGAAGGTTTGGGCATGCGAGATTGTACACACCTACTTTAAGTCCAAGTGGGAGTTTGTTGGAAATGTGTCCATAAAGTGGGATGTAATTTGTTATTTATGAAATGACAAATGTAAGACATTATTATTTTGCTGATTTTATAAAATAAGATAAAGTTATGTTTTGACACATACTCAAGAGTGTTTATGATATTGCTTAGTCCATAAATCTGTTACCAACGAAAGAAGAGTGAGGGAACCTCGCGGACAAACTCTTCGATACGAGTTTAAAATAGATATTCGCAGTCTTAGGATTGATTGGGCATTCGAATCCGATTATGACCGTTAGATCGAACCATGAGATGCTTTGGTCTCGGGGCATGGGAGTTGGACTCGTGGTTGATCTAGACATGCTCGCAACATGTTGAATAGACCATGTGATTGATTAGGTTAGAGTAAAACCGTTTACACAACTCTAAACCTAATCATCACAACTTAAGTATATTTGTATAATTATCTTAATCCTAAAGTGAATCGTAGCTCAACTTAGTATCTCATGATCTTTGATTCGCCAATAAGATTAGTTCACGCTTATTGAACGACATCTCGGTTATTGGGATCATGACAATATTAAGTTGGAGTTATGTGATTCACGAGATATGGAATTCGTAAAAATAATATCACCTCATGCTTTATTGACGGGTGTGTGAATAAATAAACCAGGCACTGGTATTCAATGATGATATTCATTGATTAAGACATCGTAACATGTGCGAGACATCTTACGAACGTTTGTCTTTCTTATTCACGGTCATATAAAGGAGTTGAGGAAATAATGATTAGAATGGTAAAAGCGGTAATATTACATATACCATTCGATCACCGATATTTACTGAAGGATAATAATGCATTTACAACGTGGACCGTGTGATAAATTGTATCAACACCAAAAGGAAAATTAGCGCACATGATGTAATGACCGGAAAAATATTAAGTCAAATTCGGACGATCCGGTATTTGACCATAATTATTCCTTAATAGAAAGTAGTAGAAATATTGATGTAATCGGGGAAAGTGTTATGTAGAAACTTTATATACGGGGTAAAATCACCCGAAAAGTGTAAAAGTTATAATACTGAATATTGTTATAGAGAAAATTCAGAAATATCGGTTTGTGAATAGTAAAATATCGGTTAAAAGTTAGAAATTTTAATGTATATTTTAGTTATGAAAAAAGGAAATATTTGGTAAATGACCAAATGACCAGTTAGAAAAGAGTAGAAATATTAGAAGTAAGGAAAATGACAAAAGTTCCCGAAATGCAAATTTTCCCGAGTCGGGTTAAAAACGGAAATCTTTGGAAAAAAAAAATCCCGCGAGGGTACGCTGCGTTTTGGGCAATCTGGATTGTTTAAAATGAAAATTTCAGAAAAAGAAATTGACTATTGAGATACCCAAGAGAAGTGGGTTGAATATGAGAAATTTGACCCAGGGTGCTCGGCGGAGTCTAGAAAAGCAAGATAGAACCCGTCAAGGGTGTGAAATTATCGGTCAGTCGAAAAGAGACTCGTTTTGAAAAACGAAAAGTTTGGTCTCGACAAGAAAAAAATGTCGGAACACGGAACCACTTAAATTAAGTGTGAAACTTAATTAGAATTAGTCAAATTAAATTATAGAAATTAAAGTGATTTCTTTAATTTAATTTAGAAAGTAATGTGAGATATTTTTAGAAATATTATTATAATATTCATTATTACATTAAAGAGTCCTACGGAAGCACATTAGAACAAAAAGTGTTCTATTTTCCTAAGGGTGGCCGAGAGACTAGAGAAAAGAGAGAAAAAGAGAAAAAATCAAGGAAAATCAAGGAATCACCCGTTTTTTGCGAAATTTCTTCCGTTCAATTCGGTGGAAATATAACCCGAGGCATTCTAGCGGAGAATCTCAACTTTTCAAGGTAAGATTTCGGATTTTTCATGAGAAATTGCTTGCTTTTTTCGTTTTTGTGAATAGTAACTCATCTCGGGAAAAATCCGTAAAACCGAAAAAAAGAAACCGAGGTTTTGTCGGGGACTACGATAGGAGTTTAATGTGCAAGTATTGAAAGGATTGAACAATTTTTTTTGGATTTACACTAAAAATCCGAAAATCCCTAGAAATGGAGGAAATGTATTTTTGTTCAATTGATGTAGCAATTTGTGTTCGGGAATGTGAATCGGACTACAGTACCGAAATCGAAGTAAAACGAGTTATTGAAAACTCGGGAAACGAGGAAAATTAAAATAAACTCACCGAAATTTCCTAAAATCTAGTTAGCAAGCAATGAGTTAGGAATCTGATTCTAGAGAATGGATAACAGTTTTAAAACCTCGAAAACGAATAGATTAAGATTCAGAAACCGAGATATACTGAATATGTGTAAATTGCCTCTTGAGCTAGAATTCGCCTTAAGGGAAAAAAAGTCCATAAATGAGTTTGAAATTAGATTTAAGAATCTAAGTATGAGGAATTGTGATTGAATAGGGAATTGATACCTATTTCCATGAAACAGGTTTTGGCACGAGAGCCAAGCAACAAGAAAGAACTTCAAACAAGCGGGTATCCTAGCGTATTACCGTGAAGTATAGACATATATGTTTGTCCGGACTCGAGTAAGCTATGATTAGACTTAGAACTATTAATTTACTTATGTTCCTAAGTCTATGTGATTACATGTGATTATACATGTTTGGAGGGCTTAATGCTCTAGATTTCGGAAGGGCGACATATATGGTTACCCTTATGCATAGTTAAAAGATCGACGGGTCGTCGGCCTCCATAAAGGGGAAAATCTCACACAGTAGAGATTCCGACTTGACTAGACATGAAGTAATGAGCCAAGAAAGTAAAAGACGGACGGGTCGTCGGCCTCCGCAAGGGAGGAAATCTCACAGAGTAGAGATTCTGACTAGACCAACCAAGAAAGTAAGAAATGAAAAGATAGAAAGTAGTTTAAAGCATGTTTCACACGAGCATATTTGCATCATAACTCTTAATGTAATTTCTATTAGTTTATGATGTATGCATGTTTATACTTGCCGAAATAAGTTAGCTCATCGGTTTACTCGTGTCAGGTGTAACAAAGGTAAGCAACCAAATCATATAGTGGTTTGCTTGATGGACATCTTGGAGGCAAGGGTGGCGGAAATGTCATGGGTACACGGGAGTGGTCTCTACTACGCCGCTTAGAAATTAAATTCTGCTGCAAAGTAATGTAATATAGAATACTAGTATGTATGTTCAGTTCTAAGAAGAAGATATTACAACCATTATCTTAGTAAAGAACAACGGACTGTAATAAATTATGACAAGTTTTCGGAAACTAGTTTGATATCCGAATCTTTAAAGCAATAGCAAGATATGTTATTAGTGTAACAACATAACATGTTAAGAACCAGATGGTTAAAGTAAAGAAAAAAAAATTTACCCGCACATGAACGTAAATTAAATAGACAATAGTCTAACAACGAATAATGGATTAGACTATAACTTAGCCTAATAGTAGTAGTATAAGGAGGAACGGCGACCACAGCGCGAGGGCGCGGACGCCACATTGGTATCGTAGCGGCGTTCCTACTCCCCGCCATGACAAGTCCCGCACCTATGCTTCTGCTAGTCGGGTAAATTAGTTTATGAACTAAAACTAAGAATTTCTTATTTCTTTTTGCAAGACAGGAAGGTACTAATGGATCGATCATATCCATCATCCCGGTTAGCGCCCACACCACAAGAGAATACGTTGTGGGGGACGGGTAACAATGTTTCTAATGTCACGGTTCCGACAAACAGAGAGGTTTGGAACCCCCTCGGTAGATGTAGCCATCCACCGCTGATCGGGAGTTAAGGGCTCTAGAGCCCGTGGCGGTGAGGCCGCACACCGAGCAAGTAGAGTTGTTTTGACCACGTGTCGAGCCGATAGTTGATTTCTACACCGTAATCCACCTTCCTTCGATGGGCTTTTCATCCCAAGAATTAGGGATTGGCTGCACTGTATTCTATGTGATACGAACTTGCCATAGCTCGATAGGAGTGGATTGTACGATGAAATTGGAGGCAATGCCCCAATATTGGCAAAAGATGAGGACGGAATAGTTAGAGATGCAATTTTGGAAGAGTTTTGCCACATGTTGAACAATGTTTATTTCCCAGGTCATAAACATCCCGATTTCTAATTCCAAATTATTTGAACAATTGACACAAAATAAAAATGTAGTGTAGCCGACTTTCTCGAATGGTTCCGATTTATCATTTCAAGATATTTGGAAAATGAGATATCCGCTTAGGCCGATGCAGCTATATATATCGAAAATTTTGAAAAGGTACTAGCTTGAATCAAATTTTTAATCTAAGTGAGGAGGAGCGGATCGATCCTATGGAGAGGTCCAGACGGAAGAGTAACCCATAGTTCCATGATCAGACCCTCACACAATTTATCGCCGAGGCGGCTATTGTGAGCACCACCGCTAGAGGAGAGGACACGACCAACGGTGGTTAGGGCGAGATTTCCGTTTTCCAATACCCGTATTAGGAGACATGACGCGGAAGCCACTACCTCTCAACAACGATCGAGACCCGAGATAGAGGCAGCGGACGAGCCTATGGCCGTTCGGCGAAGATGGACCTACGTTGGGACCGTTGGTGAGGAAGCTAGTGGTAACCCTCAGTCGGATCCCGAGGAGGATTCGGAGGAAGACCCCGAGGAGGATCCGGAGGAGGATCCTGAGGATTAAGTTAGGACTTAGCGTCTTATTTATTTAAATATGATGCAAGGTTATGTAAATAGTATTGAGAAACTTAGACTAATGATGTTTTATGTATGATGTGATATGTATGGAATGGGACATACATAATAGATTTGAATGAAAGGCTTAAAAACCTTTAATTTTGTGATGATTTGTATATGATGTGATATGCATGATATGGGGCATGCATAATAGGAGAACATATAGAATGTATGTTTTGCTAGTTGATATGAGAATGAATGATAGTTTAAAGTATTGCAAGTCAAGGAACTTCTAGAAGTAGTTCTTCTTGCACTTAGACAAACGATGTTGCTCTTTAAGTGATATAGACACAGCAACATGGTTCTGTTGGAAATGTGTCCATAAAGTGGGATGTAATTTGTTATTTATGAAATGACAAATGTAAGACATTATTATTTTGCTGATTTTATAAAATAAGATAAAGTTATGTTTTGACACATACTCAAGAGTGTTTATGATATTGTTTAGTCCATAAACTGTTACTAACGAAAGAAGAGTCGGGGAACCTCACGGACAAAACTCTTCGGATACGTTTTAAAATAGATATTCGCAGTCTTAGGATTGATTGGGCAATCGAATCCGATTATGACCGATAGATCGAACCATGTGATGCTTTGGTCTCGGGGCATGGGAGTTGGACTCTGGGTTGATCTAGACATGCTCGCAACATGTTGAATAGACCATGTGATTGATTAGGTTAGAGTAAAACCGTTTACACAACTCTAAACCTAATCATCACAACTTAAGTATATTTGTATAATTATCTTAATCCTGAAGTGAATGCGTAGCTCAACTTAGTATCTCATGATCTTTGATTCGCCAATGAGATTAGTTCACGCTTATTGAACGACATCTCGGTCATTGGGATCATGACAATATTAAGTTGGAGTTATGTGATTCACAGATATGGAATTCGTAAAAATAATATCACCTCATGCTTTATTGACGGGTGTGAATAAATAAACCAGGCCTGGTATTCAATGATGATATTCATTGATTAAGACATCGTAACATGTGCGAGACATCTTACGAACGTTTGTCTTTCTTATTCACAAATATATAAAGGAGTTGAGGAAATAATGATTAGAATGGTAAAACGGTAATATTATATACACCATTCTGATCACTGATATTTACGAAGGATAATAATGCATTTACACTGTGGACCGTGTGATAAATTGTATCAACACCAAAAGAAAAATTAGCGCACATGAATCGAGAGATTATTCGGCATCGAACTTTTAGTGGAGTTGTACGATGTCGGAATTAAATATGTCGATAACTTATAGGGGTGAGTTATTCGAATATTGTAATTCCATAGCTTTGTTCATGTGGGTCCATTCGGTCTCAAGGCTAGCTCTAATAAATGGGAAAAACAGAAACTGATAATTATGTTTAAATTCATTGTGTTATTTTTCATTTATTTGATAATTGAAAAATAAAAAGAATGAGTTTTGAATTTTGAAATTAATGGAGATTAATTTAAAATTCAAAATGAAATTTAAACATGGTTTTAATTTGGCAACTAAAGGAAAGAGAAAAGTGAGATTTTATTTTGGGAAAATTCGAAAATCCCTTGCCTTAAGGGGATTTCAATTTTGTCTAAAAATAGGGAAGGAAATTCGGAAATCCCTAAGCCATGTAGGGATTTTCGGATTTCAATCCTAGGGTTAAGGAGAAATTCGAAAATCCCATTTAGGGTTTGAGTTTTTGAATTTTCTCCTATATAAGGATATTATTGAAAACCCTAGGTAGAGAGTCTTTTGGAGAAAAGAAAAAGAGATCACACTTTCCTTAGGGTGGCCGGATTTTGTAGAGACAAAATAGAAGGAAAAAGTTTCCTTAGGTTTTTGAAAAAGAGCCCACTCTCTCATCCTAAAAATTGTAGAGACATAGCCTTGAATCAACGAGTGGTTCTTGGTGTGATCGTGACAATAAACAACGATCTTGTTTCACGGCAATTCTCCATCTTGGAACGTGAGATAGTGAGACAAGATCCTTGCGGTCAATTAATTCAATCGTCACAAAGGTATGTGAGATTTTTCTAATCCTTTGTCCATAAACATATATCATGCATGCATCTCTCGTTGTGGTTTACGTTTAATTATGAATTAAATGGATATGATAAAATTTTTGAAATTCCGCCTACAATATTGTTGTTGTTCAAATGATTTTTCATATATAAATCACAATAAGATCCTACAATTGGTATCAGAGCCAAGGGCTATTGATCATGCATGATTTATGTTTATGCGATTGAATGTATGATATGTGTTGATATTGGCATCTTGCATGAATATATGATGAATTCAAAATTGTTTTGATTGAATATGTGATTGGATCCCGATCGATTGGCTCTAGGTTTTTAATTACACCATGTTGGTGGTTTATGTTTTTTCTTTAGAAAATAATGTAAGCCATTAAAGGGCATAGGAAATTTTGTAATTTAAATTTCTGGAAAATATTTTTTTGTGCCGCCGCCACCGCCGCCGCCGCCATCACCGCCGCCGCCGCCGCCTTTTGCCGCTCCGACTCCCAGCCTCCGCCAAAGCCAGCCGCCAAACCCTTCCCTGGGTTTTGGTCAGTCGGCGACTAGGGTTTCGAAACCCTAGTATGCGCTAGGGTTTCTGAAAAACCTAGCGGGCCTGCAGCCCCCTGCCCAGGCAAGGCAGTCCCTCGATGGCCTTGCCCAGGCACGGCCACAGGCCTTGCCCAGGCAAGGGCCACAGGCCCTGCCCAGGCACGGGCCACAGGCCTTGCCTGCAGGGCCACAGGCCCGCCACAGGCCTTGCCCAGGCAAGAGCCACAGCCCGCCACCGGCCTTGCCTGTGCAAGGGCCACAGGCCCGCCACCGGCCTTGCCTGGCAAGGGCCGCGCCCATGCAATGGGAGCAAGGCCCGCCCGGCCTGGCAGCCCATGCGCAAAGGCAGGCCCCTGGCCCACCGAGGAGAAGGTGGGCCCAGATTGTCCCGGCCCAGCCCAAACAAAAAAAAAAAAAAATATATTTTTTATTTTCACTTTTCGTGGATCAAGAAAGAGAAAATTGAGAAGATGCCAAGAAGACAAGATGAAGAAAATTATTGTAATTATTTTCATTTGTTTTTATGGGTTGTAATTAGAAATGAGCCATAGAGAGGTTAAATTGTAAATGTATGATTTATTGTTTAATCTCGCATCATTATAACATGCCATATAGGATATAGAGATGCCAATATCAAATTGCCATGCAAGCATGTTCATGCATCATTGTAGTTTAATATTATAAATTGTTATAATAATAAATGCAATGGGTAAATTTTATAAAGAGTTATAAAATACAACAAATTTATAAGGGTTATAATTTTGTTGAATTATTAATTGGACTTAATTTCAAAACAAAATCCATTTTTCAAAAAGCTAAGTGGGAGGGTCGTTTTGCGTTGAAACGTTCCCAAGGTCTCCGACTTTAGCCCCGATCGTGACATGTGGATAGGTTAAGAACCACCTTAGTGGTCCTCACTTCAATGGGAGAAACCCATGAAACATGTCGCTAAGGAGTCATCGGGTTGCTTATAGAAGATAAGACTCGAAAAGGAAGTAGTGAGGCGAGACCATCCCTAGATGGATCGTTAGTTCATAACAACCTCTAGAGTCGATTAGTCGGTTAAACACTTAGACTAAAGATCATTGTAATCTCCCATAGGAGCTAGGCAATGGATCTAAGGTGACCAAAAAGATGGTGATTGGTTGCACTAGATGTAGAGACATCTTGTAAAGTGAACCAAACGAGAGGAGTCTCGATGCGATAGGAGGCTTCACGGGACGCCACCCCTAGGTGGGACGTGTTGCCGTTTATGATCGCAACACCATAGATGAAACATTTTTTTTAAGGATTTTATTTATGTTTAAGTATTTGCATTCATGCATCATACTTCTCTTAAATATAAGCAAATTATCAACACCGCTTTATTTTATTTTTCAAAGAATTATGTCTTTATCCCCGATCGCGCAAATTCTTAGTACAAACAAACTAGTGGGTGAAAATTACGTTGACTGAAAACGTAACCTCGATATCGTGTTGACGGTAGACAAGCACAAGCATGTGCTCACTACCCCTGTCCTCTTGAGCCGAATGATGATTCGACTCAAGAAGAGCGAGACGACATACACAACGCTTGGATGCGTTCGATGAGATTGCTAGGTGCTATATCTTAGCATCAATTAGCAATGTGTTGCAACAACAACATCGAACATCTTGACAGTGCGCAGATATGATCTCTGACATCTCCGAAATGTTCGGAAGCCAGGGCCGTCAAGCCAAGCAAGCTGCGATGTCGCAACTTCATGAACTTGCGGATGAAATCCGGCACTCTGTTCCGGGACCATATGCTATTGATCATAAGTCACCTGAATGAGATGGAGCTCATGGGAGCTGAAATAGATGGAGAAACTCAAGTGGATATGATCCTAGAGACTCTCCCGGAGATGTTTGACAACTTCAAACTCAACTACTCTATGAATAAGTTGAGTTATTCACTCCCGGAACTCATGAAGGAGCTTCAAACTGCGGAAACTCTTCGCCCAAAAGGCAAAAAGAGGAACGGAGAGGCTAACCTTGTTTGAAGCAAAGCCTTCCACCTCTGGTGTCAAGAAACAGAAGAAAGCCCGCAGTAACAAGAAGAAGCCGGTCATGAAAGCAAGAACGCCGCAAAGGTAGACAAGAGTACCGACAAATGTCACCATTGCGGAATGTCCGCCACTAGAAACGCAATCGTCCTACATACCTCAAGGAGGTCAAAGCTAAAGGTACATTGCTTGTTACCAAGCCTGCTTTTGTGGTCGACTCTACTTTTTCTTGGATTGTAGACTCGGAGCCACTAATCATGTTTGTTGTTCTCTGCAGGGTTCAGGGAAAACAAAAGGCTTAGCAAGGACGAGTTCAACTTCCGCTGGGGAATGGAGCATCGATGTCGACAAATTGTTGGAAGTATTAAATTAATTTTTGAGAACAGTTTTTATTGTTTTGAACAATGTTTATTATGTCCCGGTTTTTGGGAAAAACCTTATTTCGTGGCTCGTTTGATTGAGCAAGGATATTCTTTGGATTTTAATAATGATGTTATTCAGATTCTAAAGAATGGCTTCATGATTACTTCTACAAATCATGATAAACAACTGCTTCTACATTAAACCAAATATTCCAACGATTTGCGATCTTGAATTGAATGATGATTCAATGAGAGAAAGTAAGAGATTGAGGTTAGACTCAATTGATCAAACCTACAAATGGCATCTACGTCTTGGACATATTGGCCTTGACAGGATTAAAAGGTTGGTAAGAGACGGTCCCTTGCAAACCTTAAGTGTAGGCTCACTACCTACATGTGAATCCTGCATAGAAGGAAAAATGACCAAGAGACCCTTTTCAAAGAAAGGGTAATAGAGCGATGAATGCCTAGAACTCGTACATAGTGATGTATGTGGGCCATTCAATATCCAAGCAAGAGGAGGATATGAATATTTCATAACCTTCATCGATGACTATTCTCGTTTTGGTCATATTTATCTAATGCGTCAAAAGTCCGAAACCTTTGAAAAGTTCAAAGAATTCAAGGCCTTGGTTGAAAAGCAATTAGATAAACAGATCAAAACACTACGATCCGATCGTGGTGGTGAATACTTGCCGAGAGAGTTCAAGACTTTCTTAAGGAAGAAGGTATATTTTCTCAACCGACCACGCCAGTACTCCTCAAATGGCGTGTCCGAGAGAAGGAATCGAACTCTATTAGACATGGTTAGATCAATGATGAGTTACTCATCTCTTCCAGATTCCTTTGGGGATATGCCTTGAAAACAAAGAAAGATACATTCTCAACCAAGTTCCATCTAAGGCGCACTGAACTCCATATGAAAGATGGAGGGCAAGAAGTCATCTCTTGGCCACACCGTAATATGGGGTTGTCCGCACATGTGCTTAGAAAGAAGACCGGCAAGTTGACTAGTCGCTCGTAATCGTGCTATTTGTAGGATATCCCAAAGGAACAAAAGGCTATATCTTTTATAGTCCCATCGATCGTAAAACATTCGTCAAAGACGAATGCTCGCTTTCGAAGAGGATTTTATAAAGAATATGAAGCCAAGAAGCAAGCTTGTACTTGAGGAATTGATCGGTGAAAATGTTCATGCAACATATCCGCAATCTATTCCTGAACCGACAACAGATGAACCACAACAAGAACTAACACCAGTGGAGCCTCGAAGTAGTGGGAGGGTTGTGAGACAACCTGATAGGTACATGTCTTATGGAGACACATTATATGCGATCTCAGATTTAGACATCGACGAACCTGTCTCCTACTTACAGGCCATGGAAAGTTAAAACAAAACCTATGGCATGAAGCCATGGGCCTTGAATACAATCGATGTATAAAAATGGCGTATGGACTCTAGTGGATCCTCCTGAAGGGTAAAACCCGTAGGGTGTAAATGGATCTACAAGAAGAAGAGGGGTTCGGATGGGAATGTAGAGACATTCAAAGCAAGGCCGGTAGCCAAGGGCTACACCCGGAAAAAGAAGGCATCGACTATGAGGATACCTTCTCTCCGGTAGCCATGCTTAAATCCATCCGAATTCTTCTATCCATTGCTTCTTTGCTTTAGATTATGAAATCGGCGGATGGATGTAAAGACAGACTTTTCTGAATGGCAATCGGATGAGCGCATTTACATGGCACAACCCGGATGGATTCATTGAAAAGGGTCTAGAAGAAAAGGTTTGTGAATTGCGAAGTCTATTTATGGACCCAAGCAGCATCCGATCATGGAATATCGATTCGATGAGACCGTTAAAACTTATGGTTTTGTTCACCAATGGATGAGCCTTGTGTGTATAAGTGATACAAGAAGGCAAAGTGGTTTTCTTAGTCTTATATGTAGATGACATACTACTCATTGGGAATGATGTAGGAAGACTAATCGAGGTTAAGCTACGGCTCGCAAAGCGGTTTGACATGAAGGATCTAGGAGAAGCTGCCTATGTTTTGGGGAATTCGAGATCTTTCGAGATCGGAAGAACAAACAATTGGCAATCGCCTCAAGCATCCTACATCGATAAGGTAATGGACCGATTAAGCTATGCAAAACTCCAAAAAGGGTTATCTACCCTTCCGACATGGAGTATCCTCTCTAAGGAGCAAGGTCTCCCAAGACTCCTCAAGAAGAGGAAGACATGAGCCGAGTTCCTTACGCAAAACTGGAAGCCTCATGTATGCGATGCTTTGCACCGCACTGATATATGCTACGCAAAGGGGCGTGGTGAGTAGATTCCGTCAAACCCTGGACCCGAGCAGGGTTGGGTTCTCAGTAAAGCATATCCTCAAGTATCTTAGGAGAACGAGGAACTATATGCTTGTATATTCAGTCTTACGACCAATATGACGGGATATACCGATTCGATTTCCAATCGGATAAGGATTCCAGGAAATCCACTTCGTGATCGCTGTTTGTCCCGAATGGAGGTTCGGTGGTATGGAGGAGCATCAAGCGGACTTGCATAGCTGACTCCACCATGGAGGCCGAATATGTGGCAGCTTGAAGTCAAGTTTGAGGTCAGTATGGCTTAAAAGTTCCTTGTTTCACTGGAAGTTGTTCCGAAGTCGATAGGCCCATGGTAATCAGACAGATAATAACAAAAGGGGCTATAGCAAACTCTAAGGAGCCTAGAAGCCATAAAAGGTCCAAGCACATAGAGCGGAAATACCACCTCATCCGTGAGATTGTACAAAGAGGCGATGTTGAAGTGACAAAGATATCAACACATGACAACTTGGCGATCCGTTTACAAAGGCTTTATCCGTAAAGTCTTCGATACGCATCTGGAAGGTTTGGGCATGCGAGATTGTACACACCTACTTTAAGTCCAAGTGGGAGTTTGTTGGAAATGTGTCCATAAAGTGGGATGTAATTTGTTATTTATGAAATGACAAATGTAAGACATTATTATTTTGGTTGATTTTATAAAATAAGATAAAGTTATGTTTTGACACATACTCAAGAGTGTTTATGATATTGCTTAGTCCATAAACTGTTACTAACGAAAGAAGAGTCGGGGGAACCTGCCGGACAAACTCTTCGGATACAGTTTAAAATAGATATTCGCAGATCTTAGGATTGATTGGGCAATCGAATCCGATTATGACTGTTAGATCGAACCATGTGATCTTGGTCTCGGGGCATGGGAGTTGGACTCGTGGTTGATCTAGACATGCTCGCAACATGTTGAATAGACCATGTGATTGATTAGGTTAGAGTAAAACCGTTTACACAACTCTAAACCTAATCATCACAACTTAAGTATATTTGTATAATTATCTTAATCCTGAAGTGAATCGTAGCTCAACTTAGTATCTCATGATCTTTGATTCGCCAATGAGATTAGTTCACGATTATTGAACGACATCTCGGTCATTGGGATCATGACAATATTAAGTTGGAGTTATGTGATTCACGATATGGAATTGTAAAAATAATATCACCTCATGCTTTATTGACGGGTGTGTGAATAAATAAACCAGGCCTGGTATTCAATGATGATATTCATTGATTAAGACATCGTAACATGTGCGAGACATCTTACGAACGTTTGTCTTTCTTATTCACAACCATATAAAGGAGTTGAGGAAATAATGATTAGAATGGTAAAACGGTAATATTATATACACCATTCGATCACCGATATTTACGAAGGATAATAATGCATTTACACTGTGGACCGTGTGATAAATTGTATCAACACCAAAAGAAAAATTAGCGCACATGAATCGAGAGATTATTCGCATCGAACTTTTAGTGGAGTTTATGATGTCGGAATTAAATATGTCGATAACTTATAGGGATGAGTTATTCGAATATTGTAATTCCATAGCTTTGTTCATGTGGGTCCATTCGGTCTCAAGGCTAGCTCTAATAAATGGGAAAAACAGAAACCGATAATTATGTTTAAATTCATTGTGTTATTTTTCATTTATTTGATAATTGAAAAATAAAAAAGAATGAGTTTTGAATTTTGAAATTAATGGAGATTAATTTAAAATTCAAAATGAAATTTAAACATGGTTTTAATTTGGCAACTAAAGGAAAGAGAAAAGTGAGATTTTATTTTGGGAAAATTCGGAAATCCCTTGCCTTAAGGGGATTTCAATTTTGTCTAAAATAGGAAGGAAATTCGGAAACCCTAAGCCATGTAGGGATTTTCGGATTTCAACCCTAGGGTTAAGGAGAAATTGAAAATCCCATTTAGGGTTTGAGTTTTTGAATTTTCTCCTATATAAGGATATTATTGAAAACCCTAGGTAGAGAGTCTTTTGGAGAAAAGAAAAGAGATCACACTTTCCTTAGGGTGGCGGATTTTGTAGAGACAAAATAGAAGGAAAAAGTTTCCTTAGGTTTTTGAAAAAGAGCCCACTCTCTCATCCTAAAAATTGTAGAGACATAGCCTTGAATCAACGAGTGGTTCTTGGTGTGATCGTGACAATAAACAACGATCTTGTTTCACGGCAATTCTCCATCTTGGAACGTGAGATAGTGAGACAAGATCCTTGCGGTCAATTAATTCAATCGTCACAAAGGTATGTGAGATTTTTTCTAATCCTTTGTCCAGCATGAATCTCTCCGTTTGTTGTGGTTTAAAATTTTTGAAATTAGCCTAAATATTGTTGTTGTTCAAATGATTTTCATATATAAATCACAATAAGATCCCATAACAATTCCCCCACCATCTCGAGCGCCGTTCTTCCAAGCATACCAAGCTTATGAGCCCCGGCGAAGTCGAGTTGAGCAAATGAACCAAAAAACTCAAATCACCAAGCTTGAGGGTGTAAAGAATCAAGACCCATGCGTTGTGTTGTATGACACGATTATGACTAAAAGCCACTCTTTTGATGAGTTGGCTCATAATAAGAATAATTGACCCTAAAGACGCAATTTATGGAGGAGAGCCCCGCCCCAACCCGAGTTAGGTCATCATGCCCGTATCATCGCCAACCATACTGGGAGGCGAGATTGTCTCACCTCCCCAAGACGTGTTTCTTATTCCTTGTAATTAATTTTAATGATTGCTTGATTTTGAGTTTGGGGTGAGACACTTTTGTGGTTGATTTGAGTGGATTTTGAGCATTACTTCGAGGTTGGTTGTTATGACTTGTCTCCATTGAGTTGTGTTCTTTTGGCCATGTTTTACTTGTTTTTATTTTAGGTTGTTTGAATAAATTGTGAGTTTTGTTGAGATGAAATGACTGATAATAATGATGAGTATAGTCACTTGATGCTTTCTTAGGTCTTTTGAAATGTATTTCATTGAGATTTCATGTGCTCGACTCGCATTGATTGAAATTCACTCTTGACTCTCTACTTTTGAGCACCATGAATCATGATCACTTGACCAAGGAGCATTTGGAGAACATTTATGTGCATTAGGTAGACTTTGATATCTCATGAACACTAGAACCCATTTGAGGAAACTTGAGACGAAATTGTCGGTTTAGTGTTATTGGAGAGATGATTAAGGCATTTTATTTGGATCGATTGGGCCTTTGAAGCAAACCCTTGAAAAGAAAATTCATCATTTGTTCACCCCTTTGAGCCATATTGCTTACTTCATTCATCACCCATGTTTGTACATCAAAACCACCAAATGCACTTTCACTTCCTAAACCCATCACTAATAGGCATGATTGCATTAAAACTAAGATTGAGAGTGAGTGTGGGTTATGTTTGGGAAATCATTAGTGGATTGGCTTGATGTTATTTATTTTATTTTTTTTTATTTTCAATTCAAAAAAAAAGAAGAAAAAAAATAAAAGAAAAAAAATATATATAAAAAAAAGTCAATTGGATGAGGAATTGAGTTACCATTTCCATTTCTTTACAACATTGGGGACAATGTTGAGTTTGAGTTTGGGGTGTCTTTATTTCTCAAATTTTTGTGGTTTTTATTTCTTTTTGGTTCGATTGAAAGTGAATGTATCTTTGAAAAGAGGAGTTGGTGAAATTTTTTTCTTTTCTTTTCTTGAAATCATGTGAGATCCATGAGTGGTGATACATGCCTAGGGTGATTTGAGCCTAAAAAATTCTAATCTCATCTACCTTTTACCCTAGCCATACATTACAACCTTCAAAAAGTCCTTTGATCTTCAATGACAAGTGAACCTTCATTAGTGGAGAGACACAAAAAAAAAAAATGGGCCTATGGTAGTTCTTATTAAGATATCACTTATAGTCTCCTTGGCTCATAGGGTCTATCCGGATCTTATTTGGTTGATTGAGATTGATTGTGCACACACTTACACTTTGAGAGTCTTGAGTGGAGTGAAATTGATGCTTGATGTTGAAATTCTAGATAATCTCAATGTTTGCATTGCCTTTGAGCTTAGAGCATTATGTGGCTTTTGAGATACATGCACAATTGTTGACTTCGATACAAAACTCACACTTTCTTTTTCGTTTGTTTCTTAGTACTTGATTTATGTTTTTTTTTTTTTTCTTTTTTTTTGCTTGAGGACAAGCAAATGTTCAAGTTTGGGGGGTATTTGATGACGGGTATTTCTACCAAAGAAATCAAGTACTTTTTTAAGCTTGAATATTTGTAAGTTTTCAAGCATTTTTGTTAGTTTAATGTCGTTTGTGTGTTTTTTATAGGAATTATAAATAAATGTCAACTTGGATGATTTTGTATGAAGAAAGAAGAATATTTGCCTAACTTGTAGAATCAATGAAAAGAGGATGTGAAAAAGGATTTTGTGGCACAAAAGAGGAGGCTTTGATTGGTAAGAAAGGGAGGCAAAGATGTTTTCAGAGGGTCGCAGTCACAAGAAAGAAGAAGACCAGCCTACAAATGTCCTCCTGCCTCAGACACGCATCCGCAAGACCAAATGAAGCGCCGCTGCCCCAGCGTGTCCCGCCACGTAAAACACGACCGCAGTCACCGGCTGGGCGCAATGCGCCCCTGTACCCACTTCTCCGCCAAAAGATGGTGTTGCAGCACGCCTAGGTTTTAAAAATTCACTGCAGTCTATTCAAGCCCTAGCTCCGAAGTGTTTCATTATAAAAGGAAAAGTTGCCATTTGAGAAGGGGCCGGAAAAGTGAAGAAAAACATCAAAAGGAGGCCGAAATCCTTCATCTTGGAGGTCCTTGGAAGCTCTTCAATGGATATTGGTTTTATCTTCTTTCATCTATTTTTCCATGTTGAGCTAGACATTAAATCTAGGACTTGATGTAGTTTTATTTGAACTATGTTTTGAATATTTTATGGATTGTTAATTTAATTTCATTTTCAATTCATTTATGTTTCTCTATGCTTAATGCTTTTAATTTATTTGGCCAATGAGTTACATGATTTTTAGATTGCGAATTTGATGCTCGGAGAGATTGAATTCTTTATCTAGATTCGAGAAGCATAGTCTAGGTTGTTGTGAGACCGGGAGGAGATCAACGCTAGATAATCAAATTAGGATTTAGGTTGTTTTGAGGCCGGGAGGCGTCGATATTCCTATTTTCTAATCACAAAGGCGAAGCTTAATTTGTGTTTAAATGTTCATTTCGAATAGGGATATTGTTTTGGGTATTTAAATGCAATTTCTTGTGAGGCACTCGGGAGAGGTTGCAAGATGATATTAGAGCCTTGATTAATGAATTGAATGGAATTGATTAGCGATTACATAATAGGATGAACATAGGAATAATAAAGCGAAATGAAGTCCCTAGACCATTTGTGTATAGATACTTTATTTTCTTTATTTTCATATTTATTTTGTTTTATTTTCTTAATTGTCATTTTATTAGGTTGCCTAGATAAAGTTAAGTTACAATAATTGTGGTACTTAATGGCAATTCTAAACCCAATCCTGTGGAGACGATACTCACTCACCTTATACTCAAAACTTGACACCGTGCGCTTGCGGAAATTTATTACACAAAAATAATATGCATCGGTTATATGATGGCGAGCATGTCCACTGTACTACAAGCACAACATGAAGATTACATAATCGCCGTTAGATTATGGATAATCTTGAGGACATGTTCGGTGTGCAAGCGATCAAAAAATGTCGGGAAGCCCTTAGTAACCTCATTAACCGCAGATGTAAGGTCGTGTCTTCTATAAAGGAACATATCAAGGTGATGGGTTATTTAGTAAGTTTAGACCAATGGGGCCGACATCGAATCTGAGTCTCAATCGACCATGATCTTTTGAGACTTTGTCGAAGGAATATATTCCGTTTAGGGCAACGTTCAATTTGAGCGCTAGATGAATATAACCCGACAGAGTTGATACAAGAACTCCAAAAGTTTGGAGCCGATGATCAAGGGGTCGACTATTGTGGAAGCTAACTTTTGTCGAGGCATCTTCTTCCAAACCCCTTCAGGGAATGGAAAGAAGAAGCAAGTAGCTAAGAAGGAGAGTTCTTCGCCCAGCCAAACAAGGGCAAGAACAAGAAGAAGAGGAACCCGAACAAGCTTAAATGCTTTCATTGTGGGAAGGTGGGGCACATGAAGAAGAATTGCAAAGACTACCTAGCCGCTAAAGGCAAAGGAGGTGAGTTTGATCGTTTGATTGTGGAAGCATGTCTAGTTGAGGAATCCAAAGACAACTGGGTCAGATTCTGGAGCAACTAATCATGTATGTGTTTCTCTGCGGGGGTTCAAGCAAATGAGAAGTCTTCTAAATGAAAGCTTCACGTTGAGGATGGGCGATGGAACACTAGTGTTGGGCTGAAGCCGGGGGAGACGTCCATCTTTATTTTGATAGTTATAGGAGTTTATTTTTGCAAGACTGTTTTATGTTCCTCAATTTAAGAGGAATCTTATTTTACATTGCTTGTTTATTTAAGGATTCTTATTCAGTTTCTTTTAATAATAAAGTTGTGATTCAGAAAAACAAGTCTTTTATCTGTGATGGATGGATGCGAAATAATCTATATTTTATCAAACCTAAGATGGACTCCTTTGTTAAACACCTGAAGTTGTTAATAACTCTAAAAGGCTTAAAACTTCTCACTCTAATGAGACATATCTTTGGCATTTGCGACTTGGTCACATTAGCCTTATCGGGATCTGCAGGTTGGTAAAGGATGGACCTTTAAGTTCTTTAAAGGTTGAGTCCTTTTAATGTGAATCTTGTTTGGAGGGCAAAATGACAAAAAGACCATTTTGGGTCTAAAGGCAATAGGGCTGAAGGTGTTCTTGAACTTGTGCATAATGATGTTTGTGGTCCCATGAACATCAAGGCAAGAGGAGGGTATGAGTATTATGTCACTTTTATTGACGATTACTCAAGATATGGTTATGTGTACCTATTGCATCACAAAAGTGAAACTTTTGATAAATTCGAGGAGTTTAAATTTGAAGTGGAAAAGCAATTGGGTAAACCCATAAAGGCACTTGATCCGATCGAGGTGGAGAATACCTCTTTGATGAGTTCACCGGATACTTATTAGAGAATGGGATTCTATCCCATTTAATCGCACTGCACTCCACAAAGAGAATGGTGTAGGCGAGAGAAGAAATAGAACCTTGTTGGACATGGTACGGTCCATGATGAGTTATTCGACATTGCCTATATCTTTACGGGATATGCTTTACAAATCAGATGTTATCTTCCGAACAACGTGTCAACAAAGTCGGTTCCTAAAACTCCTCACGAGTTGTGGACGGGCAGAAGACATCCTTGAACCATATTCCATATGGGGATGTCCCGCATGTCTTGGACAAGGAAGCGAACAAGTTGGAAGCACGCTCAAGTATGCATTTTTGTAGGTTATCCGGTAGGGACGAAAGGGGTTATTTCTATAATCCCAAGGAAAATAAAGTCGTGGAGCCAACGAATGCAACATTCCTTGAGGAAAGTTACATGAACGACTTTAAGCCTCGTAGCAAAATAGTGCTTGAGGAAATGTCGGTGACTTAGTCATACCAATCGCTCCTTTGGAAACCGATCCAATCGAGTAGAAGAGGAACCCAACAACAACCTAAGGGGCTTTGCAAGAGGGAGGATCGACATGAACCCGAGAGATTCATGGCTAATGGGGAGACTTTTTTTAGAATCTCTCGAACATGACAGAGATCCTTATACTTACAAAGAAGCTATGGAGGATGTTGATGCAAACCTGCGGACAGAAGCCATGAAAGTTTAAATGAAATCTATGGATTTTAATCTAGTCTGGGAACTTGTAGATCTTCCCCGATGGGATTAAGCCCATTAGGTGTAAAATGGGTCTACAAGAGAAAGAGAAATGCGTAAGAAAGGTCGAAACCTATAAGGCTAGACCGGTAGCTAAAGGATACACGCAAAAGGAAGGAATCGACTACGAGGAAACCTTTTCGCCTGTAGCCATGCTTAAGTCCATCCGTATTCTCTTATCCATTGCTTGCCGCTCTCATCTACGAGATCCGGCAAATGGATGTCAAGACGGCGTTCTTGAACGGCCATCTTGAGGAAAAGTATCTATATTGTACAACCGGAAGGCTTTGGGGCTAAGGGTCAAGAGAGAAAAGTTTGCAAGTTGTTGAAATCCATTTATGGATTAAAGCAAGCTTCCTGTTCTTGAACAAAAAGATTTGACCAAGTGGTCAAGACTTTTGGATTCCAATGTAATATGGATGAACCTTGTGTTTATAAACATATTCAAGATGGGAAAGTGGTTTTTCTACTATTATATGTTGATGATATTCTACTTATTGGCAATGATGTAGGGGGGCTTTATCATCGGTCAAAGTTTGGCTTACCAAACAATTTGACATGAAGGACTTAGGAGAAGCTAATTATGTTCTAGGCATTCGAATCTTAAGGGATTGAAAGAACAAAATGATAGCTCTCTCTCGGCTTCATACATAGATAAAATTCTCGAGAAGTATGCAATCTTGCTTAATTCCAAGAAAGGTGGGCAACCATCTAGGTGGAATTACTCTTTCGAGCAGATGATTGTCCCAAGACATCTCGAAGAAAGAGAATACATGGCGAAGGTGCCTTATGCTTGGTCGGGAGCCTCATGTATGCAATGCTTTGTACTCGACCGGACATTTGCCATGTTGGGATTGTAAGTCGATTTATTGAATCCAGGACCTAACCATCGGTTGTGGTCAAGCATATATTCAAGTATCTTCGAGAACTAGAAATTATATCTTTGGTATATTCCGTGAGGATTTGACACCTCTAGGATATCTGATTGATTTTCAATCTTGTTTGGATTCTAGGGAAATCGACTTGAGTTGTCTTTACTCACGGGAAGCGGTTGCATCGTTTGGAGGAGTGTCAAGCAAACTTGCACCCGACTCAACGATGGAAGGCGGAAATATGTGCGACTAGTGATGCTTCAAAAAAGCGATGTAGCTCATAATTTTGATGGATCTTGAAGTTGTTCCTGGTGTGGATAAGCCATTGAGACTATCTTTGTGATAACGGTCGGCAATAACTAACACCAAAGAAACAAGATATCAAAAATGAGTAAGCACATAGACAGGAAGTATCATGTGATAAGAAGCTTTATTGAAGAAGGGCATGTGGAAATATGCAAAATCGCGTCGAGAGACAATATGGGCGACCCGTTCACGAAGGCCCCCTACGGCTAAGGTCTTGAGAAGCATGTCGAGGCTATGGGGATGTAGCATGTCACATTTACTCACTTAAGTGCAAGTGGGAGATTGTTAGCGTTTGTGCCCTTCTTAGGAATAGATGTAACAATTTTCTTCTAGACATTTTGACTATTAATAAAGATTTGTTTATTTCATATATCTATGTATTATCCTTTTATGTTCATAATAGTTGAATGTATGATAAGCAAAACTGAAAGTCCGAGATTTGTCATTCTAAATCTTTAGATCATGCATGTAATGTGTAGAACATGCTAAGACAAGAATCTAAAGATGATAGTCTAAATCTTATGATCCACAATCGAGGGAATAAAGTTGGGCGCTTTATTCATGTTAAGAGTGTTGTCTACTTCCTAACGGAGACGGCTTGTCTTGGTCGTCGGAGGTGACTCCATTGGTAGAGACATTGATATAGTTTCTAATGGTGAAATCTATATTGGATCGGACCAAAGATGAATTATTTTAATTAATAATTCTGTTTGAATAAAACAATTCACTTTTGACGAATTATATGTTGTCATCTTAATCTCGAGATGAATGATGAACCCGTGATACTTGACTTGTATCCTTTGATGTACTAAAGGAGACATCCTGACATTATGTAAAGGTACGCTTGCCGGTGCATTGGGGGTATGACTCGTGTATCACGAGATTCGTTATTCATAGATAGTGGAATCCATTGCTCCTATAAAGAGTCAATGATATCCTCTTATGCATTATCGGTGAATTAGAAAATATGAGCGCCGTATTAGACTACTACGTGTTATCTAATGGTTTCTTGTTTGTAATAGTATGAATAGTGTTTTCCAATGGTTTGATAATGGAACATAAGATAAAATGTAATCGGGAAGGTAAAATGTAACTTGACCTCAAGTCGATTATGGATATCCTATGGGAATGATATACTAATATATGAGTCATGGACTAGAGCTAATCGAGCTTTGTAAATATGCTATATAAATCGAGAGTGCGACTCTAGGCTTTTAGTGGAATAGCTAGAGTTTTATAATCATGAGACGGACTTGTTGGTTTACAAGTAGCGTTGTGATTATAGGAGCTTGATTTATATATGTCCATCGGATCCCTTTGCTAGCTCACATAATTTCCTGTAACGATACGGTGTATTTCCTACATATTGGTAACTTGTGTTATTTCCGTAAAAGAGGTTCAAAGTTAATTCATGAGTGATTTATCGGGTGAATTAATTGATAAATTGATTCTAGATAAATTGGTTGAATTATTGTTTTAAGAGTTGTTTAATATGGGAAGACTATTATATGACTGTTTTGATCAGGCAATTTCTCTATTGGGTTGCTTGAATCAAAACTGAGGCTCTTTGCAAGTTTCCCATGTTGAAAACTAGAAAACAACTTTCGGTTCGGCAGACGGGTTGACCGGTGGGTCGACCGGTTTGTGAAGGACCGTCGACCGGTGAGTTATAACGTCTCTGTCTCCGATCGACGGTTGTAACGCCAACGCCGCGTGGCTGGTGTGGCAAAATTGACTCGAAAGTGCGATTAAATCTTTGGGAAACCTAATTGTTACGGAGTATGACTTCAAACAAAGAGATAAATAGCCTATTAAGTCACTTTACTCATTAGATCACTTGAGAGACTTTTGGAGGCTATTGATAAGAGATTCAAGAGGAAAAATTGTTTAATTATCAAGAACAATTTTTTTTTGGCTCTTGTGATTGGAAGGAGATTAAGAATACCGAGAGAGATTAAACGTGTGCCCACCTGCACACCGATCGTGGGAAACGAGAATAGCAAAGAAGACCAGTTGGTTGAGGCTCTTCCGTTGTTTGTTTGGAACGCTTTGATCCGGCTGACGTCTTTGTTTCACAAAATCTCAAAAGGTATGATTTAGATCTTTAGTATTTATGTTATATAGCATAATGAACATGGTCTTGTTTGGCTTTGACATTGATTAAATTTTTTAAAATTCCGCTGCGCACTCAATGCCATTATTTTCCAACATATATAACATGTGTAACTTTTTTTTTATTTAAAATATATTCATATTGTAGGCGAGATTCCTACTTACCTGATTTACAGAGCTACAATCCACTTTTCGCCAAATAGTCTATTCTCTTACTTACTTATTTCTGAAAATGAACACCCATTGAGAGTGTGAGATTAACTGTCGTTTGCTATTCTATTTTACCAACTTATGAAGGAATCGAACCCCTTTTTTTTTAAGGCATGTATTCCTTTTATTTTCTGAATGATAATTTACTATAAGGATCAATTTATTAGATCCTCAAAATTTTATTTTCCTTAATTGCCCTTAACATACTTATGTCTAGATTGAAAATCATTTACCCAATCTAGTAACTTATTCTCCATAAAATTCCTCATTGAACTCATTATGATATTAAGGCCCAATCGGCCTAGAAACTTATTAACATTCTAACTCTTAGGCATTGAAATTTAAACTCGCACAAAGTCTCTTAAATCAATGCGGCGTTGAACCCACATCAAATTCTCAAAATCCTAAGGACCTATCGTGTTGGGCTCATAGGTGCCCGTCGGGATGATTTGCTCGATAACCCACTAAGTTCTTTAATGAAAGCATTTTTCTTGAAATGAATAATTTCATTAAAATGAGGTTTAATTTCATTGTATGTTACTGAAATTCTATCTCGGGTTCCTTTATAACTTTTTTTGTGAAACCGACACCTTTTTTTAGTTTTGTCTTGTTAAAAACTGTGCAGTTTCTGAAATCTACGTTTTACTATCTCTTGGAGTCGGATTTCAAAATTTTGTTCTTCATGAAAATTTCTCATCTCGTCGAGTTCTAAAATTGTCATTTATGGTGGAAGTTGAAATTCGGCCTCTAAAGGCCCCGTTTGGCTGAAAACCGTAGCTGCTGTTTTTCTTGAAACTGTTTTAGTCAAAAATTGTGCCGTTTCGGGAATCTGTGTTTTAGTACCTCTTAAGTTCAGATTTTAAAAATCTTTTCTTCATCAAATTTCTTCATCTTGTCGAAATATAAAATTGTCACTTTTGTGAAAAAATCGAGATTCGGCCTCTAGTGGTCCCGTTTGGCTGTAGTAGTGGGCTGCCAGTTTTTTCGAAACTGTGTTGGACAGCTTGTCCGTTTTACAAAATGGCTTCAAACTCGGTTTTAAAGTTAAAATTAGGTTTTGTAATAGTAACCAAAAATGTTCAAAACATCCAAGGCTATAAGTTCAAGCTTTAAAACATAGAAAAATCTTTGCTCCATGGTCCTCATTTTCGCGGTCAAAGTCACCAAATTTTTTTTTTCCTCTAATCCGAAAATAAGCAACTTAGATCAAGCATAAACATACCACATCAAACTAACCTTATAACTCACAAAACCAACACAAAACTGACACACCCTTTTTTACAATTTATTTCCTTGAGAATCACAATTTACATCAATGGATTCTCAAACTTAAACTTTGCTAGAAAATAATTGAAAAGAGTTCAAGAAGTTACCCTCAAGAACTCCTTCTTGAGAACCTTGAGATCCTTCTCTTCTTCTCCTAGGTTCATTAATGTCTTGGAGCTAGAAAGTATGAGGAAATTTTAGAGGAACATTTCTACATTCAAACTTTACTAAAACATGAGAAAGAGAGAGTTTTTTTTTTTTTTTTTTTTTTTTTTTTTTTTTTTTTAACCCTTGAGGAATGCTTGACTAATCTCCTCCTAGAATCCCTTGATCTCCTTCTTCTTCTTCTTCTTCTTCTATGGTTTTGCTAGTGGTTTAAGGTTGGGAGAGTTGGATTAATACTTGAGAGAGAGTGGAGGGTGTGTGGCGGATTTTTGAGTGTGGGGAAAAGCTGGGAGAAAAAAAAAATGAGGCCTAGCTTATGATGGCTCCTTTATAGAAACTTGGAAATCAATTAATTTTACCCTAGGTCCACTCCATTAGTCAACCAAAATTTTGGTTTAAATCCCCCAATTCATGGCCGGTTGTGGAAGGAGAAAAGAAGAAGCAACTTTGCCATTAATTCCCCTTCAACCACTCCGATCCCATCTCCTTACCATGTCATCCACTTGCACACTCAACTTGCCAATTTGGCTCTATTTTCCTATGCATGGCCGGCCAAGTGGAGAAGGAGAGAGAGAAAAATCTCACCTACCCCTTGTACTCTTGTCCATTTAAATTTCCCTTGAATCAGATAAAACTTATACTGATTGTAAGGAAGTACCTAGCCGACAGGAAATTCTTGTTTCGGCGGTTCCTTTTCTCTTTGCTCATTTACTGAGTTCAATATTAATTCGACTACTTGACATCACATGAAATTCTTACTCGTAATATCTTGAACTGTTTCAAGTCTTGAAATTAATTCTAGACCCGAACAAATTCTACATTTAACTTTTTCGCATCATATCCCATGAATGACATTGTTTCGATGGTGTCAAATCCCGAGCTCACATTGTACCCTTCCATTATGGGTATTTATCTTGTGACTATAATCTAGTCGTCTTGGCAATTAAGGATTTTCTCTTCTTTAAAATGTCGCGTGCGTTTTTTATCTGTTTACTAACATCATGCTTGTGTTTGGAGATTCTTGAAATTAAGGTTCTCAAACTATACTTGTATTGAAAATTATTCCGCCTTAAAGTATGGCAATAATTTATCAATCGAATTTACTTGATCAAAAACATGAACTTAACATGAAATCATTATAAAAATTTAGGAATACAGATATTGATTCCATAAATCCTTCACATAATATTTTCTAGGAAAATCATTGGCTTAAACAAATAAATTGTATTATTTAAAGTCTGGGATTTTTTCGGTCATTATAACCTACCCCCCTTAAGAATTTTTGTCCCGAAAATTTGTACAACTCGGGGTAGCTTTTCCCCATATTCTCTTCGCGTTCTCAAGTAGTTTCCTCAATATTATGATTTCCCTACAAGACTTTAACCCGAGAAATGAATTTATTCCCTAAGGTTTTCTCCTCGTGAGCTAGGATCTGGACTGGTTTCTCCTTGTAAGTAAGGTCTGCGTGCACTTTGACAGGTTCCTGGTGTAATACATGCGATGGTTGTGTACAAAAACCAATTATGGCAACAATGCTAGTCTATATGTGACCTTACTAAACCTTTCAAGGATCTCAACGGTCCGATGTATCTTGGGTTGAGTTTCCCTCTCTTGCAAAATATTATTACTCTTTTCATTGGTGCCACCTTGGGGAATTAAGTCTCCGACCTGAAACTCTATATGTCTCATGGTGTTTATCCGTATAGTTTTCTAGTATTTGTGAGCTATATCGAACCTCCTTGTGATAAGTCTCACATGCTTTGTGGTTCTCTTGATAAGGCATACTATTTCTAGATGCTTCTCCCAGGCTCATACTAATGAATTGGGGACCAGATTTATACGCATAGAGTTTCGAAAGGTGTCATTTCTATTGACGTGTGATAGCGGTTGTCACAGAAAAACTCTATCAAAGGTAACTTTCTATCCCAGTTCCCTTTAAAATCCATGACACATGCTCTCAACATATGTTCTAGGGTCTGGTTGGTGCTTTCAGATTGGCCATCCGCTCACAACAAAGCTATACTAAACTTTAATTTGACCCCATTACGCTATGTACACTCATGAAATGGCTGTCTCTTAATAGAATAACCGAGTTTGATCGGCAAATATGTGCAGATCTTGTCAATCGATCTCGATTATCCAAATCGCATCATTACTATCGACATTCTAGGCATCCCTACCACAAAATCTGCCGTGATTTGATCGCACTTCTATTCTAGAATGTAGATCTTTTACAATTCTTCCCGTAGATGTTGTTCTTCTAATTTAACTTCCTATCAATAAAGGCAATTTCAACAACATCCTTATTCATTAGGGTAACTAGTGGTTTGGATGAGATAGTTTGTCTCCAAAATGGTTGATCACTCTTCTTAGTCTCGATTGTCATTTCAATCTTCAGCCAAATTAATCTTTAGGATTAGTCAATCCATTGCCTAGTATGAGTCATGATTGATCTAAAACTATTTTTAACTTAACATCGACGTAGACTACACATTTTTATCCTTCATTTGGCGGAGACTCCATTATCGATTTATCCCGATCTTGGTCCTGAGTTATCGTAATAGCCTTTTTGATACAACTATCATGAAAACTCTCTAATTAAGGTGTGATGTACTACTTTCATATAATTCGGATTAAAATGTTTATCCTTGTGGTTTACGGGGTACTACATAGTACAAAATGTAATATTACATATTGAATCATGGGATTATTTCATAATTCCATAATTCTACACTCATAATAACGCCTAGATCATAAAATATTATTGGTTTTACTAATCGAATGCTTACTTATTGGTTCGTCAATTTGTCCAAACCATTAAAAATGTGATGACTTATCCGAAGTCAAACAAAGTTACTTGAAACTTTGCACTCTTATAGCCAATATTCTCAATCACTATCGACATGGTGTCTTTGTTAAGTCATTTCTTTCATGTCTCACGGTACTTTAAACATTCCCGATATACTTATTAGGCTTTTCATAGTATATCTTGTCATCTTCGATATTTTACACGTCATTCTAAATGAGCACGTGTACTTAAAGGTTTTAAACCTATAGAATGCATGGCTTATTTATGGAAAAATCCATGAATAAGTATACTTATTTATCTACTAATTCTCCTAGGCATTACAATTCACTCAACTTATAAAATTTGTCTTCAAAATGAGAATGAAGTCGAGGTTTGTAATGTTTTTCTTTCTTATACCTGGCGTCCTCCATTGGCATTTTTCCCTGAGGATCTTACTAAAATTATTGACCCTGCTTTCTATGAGCTATCTTTCCTACTAATCCATGATCTTAACTTACTTGCTCTCTATACTTAATTCCTGCATTTCTTTATCTGGATCTTGATTTGATACATGGAATGACTCAAGAATCTGTCATCTTAACATTTTCTTAATGGGTTCCCATTATCCAAATCATTTTTATTAGCCATAGTAGTAACTATAGCTTATTTATATATACTTGTTCTAATACTTTGGGGATCATTCTTCCCTTGATTAAACTTTTTATTTTTTATTATTTTTTTCTCATCCGGTTACTCCACCTTTCTCTTGGAGCAAGAGTGGGGAAAGATTAATCTTCTCACAACACTTGTAGAAGTTCTCTACTTTTGTTCTAATATTTTTTTTCCATTAAGTATGGACAATCCTCACTTCTACTTTGTATGTCATAATCATTAAAGCGGTTTCTTATCAAAACCGTGATGCCTCAATTTAACTATTCCCCATATATATGTATATTTATTTATACTTAAGTTGGAACTTCATCTTTCTTGAATGGATAGTTCACGTTACACACTAACTCGTAGAGATACCTTGAATCCCCTATCACATGCAACAATTGTATTGTAATACTTTTTTATTCTAACTTATTGCAAAATCCGTGACCGAACATCGTATCATATCATGATTGTTTGGGCATTTTCCCTGTCTGGACCTTATTTCATAGAGTAATGAGACCCTTCTTAGTCTAAATTTCGTACAACTAGTGTAACACATACTTCTACAAGACAAGGTTGTGTTGTTTCCTGAGTTCTGTAACTGACTACTTGAGGTTTACAGACCTTATATTTATCTTTTAATCATCAAACTTCATAACTGGTTTCCTCAAATACTTAATTTCTTAAGGAATACATGTATCGACCTCACCTGACATAACTTATCTTCTTCCTGGAGCTCTAACTGTTTATGTTTTTATCACAAAACATTCATAACTCTCCTTCAATTCTTTGAAGGATAGTTATTGCTACCAAACCAGCTACATCATCTTTTCCTTTTGGGGTTACTAATGTATCCTTTACGATGTGATACTCGCTCAATTGTTCTATCTTAGGCTTTATGAGTCTCGGAAGTATGAACTCATTCAAGGAGATACCATCTGCGTACGTTAGCATTCTTCCTTCTGATTTACTCTTTATATAATCAAGTGCTTAAGCTCATTTCATCTTGTGTTTACTTTCCTCAAAGAACAATTATCTTAAACTTATGACTCTGGAAAAATTCTAATAATTTCTCCGTAAAATAGGTATACTTCGAAGTATTACCTTATGTTGACATTTTTGTTCTTAAGTAGGATCATCCGTCTTTCGATCTTTGTACCTCTCATAGCATAGATCACAGTCTTAATGATTATACATCTATCCTTCTTAACCTAATCCTCGACCTCTAAACTCAATAAGGTCATCCTCCTAGTGTAAGAATGATTACACCTAAAAATTCTTTCATTTTCTTTAGATTCCTAGATTGATAATAGTGTTTCCCCTATTTTTCATCGGGCAGGGTATATATAAAACAAAATCCTTAAACCATTGCTACGTTTGATACCCCATTATCTTACCTTTAACTTACTTATCACAATCGACTAAACTATTAGTCCTTATTGTTCCTTTACTTATCCAAGAGATCTCCTCCTTTAAAAGGATTACATTTCATATCCTCCATTAAGAGTTTGACTTATAAATTCATAACTTCCGTCCTCAAAGTTTTAATTATAAGTCCTAATAAATCTGCCTTTAGATCGGCATCACAACCAAATTTTTCTTAATAGATAAACACTATCCTTAATTGGTTTTAGCCACTATTGTTGTGAATTCCTTCTTAAACGCATCTTGATTTGGTATAGAAATCATATTATTTCTATTTCCTTGCTTCATAATATCTAATAATGAGTCACACTTTGATTACGAGGGTTTCTTATATTTCCTTAAGCTATAATCCCGTTTATCAAGGGATTTCGCCTACTTAAGTTAATCACCTTGAGTAGATATGTAGATGAGCACCTTTATTACTTTATTTTGATCACATATCTCTATTCATGGTCACCTTAGCATCTTATCAACTTGGCACATCTAATCCATGATTTTCTAATAGATAAGCTTATGACAGTGTATTGTCACACCTTAATTGCCTACTATCTTACGTCATCACTTGTTTTCGTCCAATCGATACTTCACTGCAAAGACAACTTTTACCTTTATCATCTTTACCTAATGCAATCTTAATTCTTTTAGGAGATTTTAAACAAATAGGGTGAGAATATCTCCCCTTGAGATCGTTGTAGAGGGATTAGTTTGGTCAAAACTAACCTAGAACAGCATCCTTTAATTTGTCCATGACCTTCGGTGTTCTTTTCTTATCACTTAAACTGCTACTTATGTAGGATCTTATTGTGATTTATATATGAAAAATCATTTGAACAACAACAACAATATTGTAGGCGAATTTCAAAATTTATCATATCCATTTAATTCATAATTAAACGTAAACCACAACGAGAGATGCATGCATGATATATGTTTATTGACAAAGGATTAGAAAAATCTCACATACCTTTGTGACGATTGAATTAATTGACCGCAAAGGATCTTGTCTCACTATCTCACGTTCGAGATGGAGAATTGCCGTGAAACAAGATCGTTGTTTATTGCCACGATCACACCAAAAACCACTCGTAGATTCAAGGCTATGACTCTACAATTTTTAGGATGAGAGAGTGGGCTCTTTTCAAAAACCTAAGGAAACTTTTTCCTTCTATTTTGTCTCTACAAAATCCGGCCACCCTAAGGAAAGTGTGATGTCTTTTTTCTTTTCTCCAAAAGACTCTCTCCTAGGGTTTTCAATAATATCCTTATATAGGAGAAAATTCAAAAACTCAAACCCTAGATGGGATTTTCGAATTTCTCCTTAACCCTAGGATTGAAATCCGAAAATCCCTACATGGCTTAGGGATTTCCGAATTTCCTTCCCCATTTTGGAGCAAAATTTGAAATCCCCTTAAGGCAAGGGATTTCCGAATTTTCCCAAAATAAATTCTCACTTTTCTCTTTCCTTTAGTTGCCAAATAAAATCATGTTTAAATTTCATTTTGAATTTTAAATTAATCTCCATTAATTTCGAAATTCAAAACTCATTCTTTTTATTTTTCAATTATCAAATAAATGAAAAATAACACAATGAATTTAAACATAATTATCGGTTCTGTTTTCCCATTTATTAGAGCTAGCCTTGAGACCGAATGGACCCACATGAACAAAGCTATGGAATTACAATATTCGACTAACTTATCCCTATAAGTTATCGACATATTTAATTCCGACATCGCATAACTCCACTAAAAGTTCGATGCCGAATAATCTCTCGATTCATGTGCGCTAATTTTTCTTTTGGTGTTGATACAATTTATCACACGGTCCATAGTGTAAATGCATTATTATCCTTAAAGAATATCGGTGATCGAATGGTATATGTAATATTACCGTTTTACCATTCTAATCATTATTTCCTCAACTCCTTTATATGATTTGTGAATAAGAAAGACAAACGTTAAGTAAGATGTCTCGCACATGTTACGATGTCTTAATCAATGAATATCATCATTGAATACCAGGGCTGGTTTTATTTATTCACACACCCGTCAATAAAGCATGAGGTGATATTATTTTTACTAATTCCATATCTGCGAATCACATAACTCCAACTTAATATTGTCATGATCCCAATGACCGAGATGTCGTTCAATAACTGTGAACTAATCTCATTGGCGAATCAAAGATCATGAGATACTAAGTTGAGCTACGCATTCACTTCAGGATTAAGATAATTATACAAATATACTTAAGTTGCGATGATTAGGTTTAGAGTTGTGTAAACGGTTTTTACTCTAACCTAATCAATCACATGGTCTATTCAACATGTTGCGAGCATGTCTAGATCAACCACAGAGTCCAACTCCCATGCCCCGAGACCAGGCATCACATGGTTCGATCTACTTGATCATAATCGGATTCGATTGCCCAATCAATCCTAAGATCTGCGAATATCTATTTTAAACCTGTATCGAGAAGAGTTTGTCCGGCGGGGGTTCCCGACTCTTCTTTCGTTGGTAACAGTTTATGGACTAAGCAATATTACTAACACTCTTGGTATGTGTCAAAACATAACTTTATCTTATTTTATAAAATCAGCAAAATAATAATGTCTTACATTTGTCATTTCATAAATAACAAATTACATCCCACTTTATGGACACATTTCCAACAACTTACATTTAAACTCATTGCATTAGTTCTTGTACCTATATCCAAATGGGATTCTCAACATCTCGAACCTCTTTTGCATTTGTCTTAACATATAGTCTTTATGAGTTATTTATCATCACATTCATACCCTTAAGTACTTTCTATTAGATTGCTAAACATTTTAAGATTAGCAATCATTGTGTCTTATATCATAAGTGGGTTGCTTAACATCTACCATAAGCTAGTATTGCTTATTGTTGAAGCTCTATTTGGTATATCGTATCTTGATATACGTATATAGTCATCAAACGTGGCTCACATCTAACTTGAGAGTGTTATATCATCGATCTCCTTATTAGCATCACCTTTATGCTACATATTCAGATCTTCTTTACGGATGCATGCTGAAATGTCGTTGCTAGCAATGCAGTCATCTGGGCTTCCTCAACGGGAGTCTCAGTAGTAGTTCCTTTTTTAAACTGTCGTGACGTGGCTCCAATACTTTGCTTGGCTTTATAATCCAAAGAACGATCATTACGGGTCACCTCAAACGATCACACTTCTTGAGTCTTGTCAGCCCAAGGGAATACAACACAAAAAAATAATGGGGTGGTTAGACTTGAATGGTCCTTGATAGGATGATCTTAATCATCTAACATATTAACCTTTGGTTGCTTGTTAAATAAGTGTTCACGTCTTTTAACTACTATAATCTAATTGACATAAATATACTTTAACTTACTTGGACTATGGCAAAGCAGACATGTGACAACGTGGAGTAGGATGGTAGGATACCTGCTCTAATACCAATTGTGATGACCCTCCTTTGAGTCCGCCACTCGTAACTTACTTTTTAACTTGTACTTACTGAAATTTCTTAAAATTTGCGGCACATTTTTTTTTTAACATAAGAAGGAATACTTTCATAATTTGTAACAATAATTTCAAATAAGTGAATCACTAAATTTCTTAAATCTTTTCTTAATTTTAGTTAAGATAAAACCTTTTAGAAATATCCTTCAAAGCGGAATAGCATTTGAACTCTTGTTTCAAATGCTCTTTTCAGCTTTTCTAAAACTAGTCATTTCAATTGGCCATCTCATTTGACTTTAAAACTGATTTCGTGAGAAATCTTAAGTTCAAGTACATCTTAGAATCCTTTTAAGATTAATCATTTAAATCGTCATGTTTAAAATTCATTTATTTGTTGTATGTACTGTTGCAACGTTCTAAAACTTAAATACTCAAAACTAGGATTGCTAGCTACAATCTCAGTTTCCCTAACATACATATGTACATATACTTTTTTAAACATACAATCTTGAAACGTTGAATCATATAAATATATACATGATTTTACTTAAACTTACTGCGGAAAATGTAACACCCTGAAGAATTAATTGAGATTAATTAAAGTAATTAAGATTATTAGTGTGCCCAATCTTATTTAATTAATTAAGTTTAAATGATTTCAAAAGGTATTTAAATTATTTACAATAATTAATTTTAATCCAGAGTGTGTATGGGTGCATTTACGGATCATTATATTTTACATACGCATTTTCTTTTATTTTCCTTTTCTTTTCTTTTTTTTTTTTTTTCTTTTCTTTCTTTCCTTCTTTTCTCTCCCGTGCGGCCTCTCTCTCTCACTCTCTCTCTCTCTCTCTCCCTCTCTCTCTCTCTCATTTTTGTCCTAAATCGAACGAGTTTTGAGCCAAAGAGTGATTTCAAAGAGTTTTCAACATCAAGGGAAGGATTCAAGGTAAGATTACTGAAAGAACCTCTCTTGAATTTGAAGTTTTTCGGATTCGAAACTTATTTTGGTTCAAAATAGATTTTTGATGATTTTGAGTAAAACTAAAGTAGAAATTGGAGATCCTGGGTTCTTTGGACTTGTTTTAGGACCTAGAACCCGGATCTAGTGTTTTCCTTTGAAATATTTGGATTTGGGACTGGATTTGAAGGTTTTTGATCGATTTCCTGAGGTCTCTCGCGCTGTCGATTTCACCGGTCAACCTAAGCGGTCGACCAGATTACAGGCTTACCGGCCGACCCGGACACCGGTCGACCGGTGTGCACACTATCGGTCGACCGGTAGTGTTGCACTACTCTATCACCGGTCGACCGGTGTACACGGGGTTTGATTCTGTTTGGCCTGAAATTGTTGCTTTGACCCCCGTTTTCGGGGAGAACCTAAATTAGCTTCATTTGGGGAATTGGGATGAAAGGATTAGCATCGCTAATCCCTGATTTGATATTTAAAACCCTTGGAATGGAATTTGAAACATGAAAATTGATTAGGGCACACTAATTGGAAAATCTTGGTATATGATTGAGATTGGATTACTTTAGGAATGAGAATTGATCCTAAAGTGTTATCTTGTATCGATGATGAGGATTCGGACTAAAGGGGCTTAAGGAAGCGGAAGCGAGAAAAGGCAACGCTAGTCCCATGTTTGATTGTGCGAGGTAGGATTTCTATCCCTCTTCTTTGTGAGCCTATTTTCAAAAAGGATTTTGGCCTTGAAAATGTTTTAAAGAAAGGGATTGGTTTGCGAAAGAAAAATGTTTTAAAAACCATGGCTTGTTAGTTTATGGAATTCCTTGGCTTGTCCTATCCTTGGAACCCATAGCCTGTCTAGTCATGGAACCTCATGGCTTGCCCAGTCATGGGGCCTGCGGCTTGAGTAGTTCGTGGGGTTATATGAATGATTTCATAATGTTAAATGGATGATTTCTTAAGATAAGAGATCTTGTCAACTGGTAATAGAGTCTATTGCTGTAAGCCTAGATAGGATGCGGAGAGTGCATCCTCGGGGGTAGAACCCGAAACCAGTCCGGTAGGCGTGACACTTGGTGAGGTAAGTAATTTGCACTAATTACTTACTGAAGCCTGTAGTACGGTTAGTTTCTGTTAAATTTCCTTTGAGAAAAAGGATGTGAGGTTCTGGTTGCTCTGTCGGAACTGAATGTCTTATTTTATTTATTTATTTATTCATTACGCACTCATTTCTTTTAAGTATTTTAAATTATATCCCTTGGGCCTTTCACTCATGTTTCAAATGTTTAAACCCCTCCCAGGAGATTCGAGGAGCGGTGCATCGTAGCTGAGTGGTGCTACGGGTCGAGCAAGTGAGGATCGCATTCATCCTCTGTTATAAAATGTAAGGAATTGAGAGAAGTTATGTAAACTTATTTAATATTTGGATTTACTAGACTGTGGTTGATGTTTGTTTTCATTATTATTTACATGAGCATGTATGTACGATAATGTATGTCCTGTGGGGTGGAACCCTGTGTGTCAGAGGCTCCTAGATTATGTAATTTATTTATATTATAATGGAGCTAAGCATGGGACCCGGTTGGGGATCTGCTTTATTAATCCCTAATCGAGCTCCATGTCACCCACCCCCGTTTGGGGGGCATGACAGAAAATAACTGAGTGAGTGGTATCCATTCACATCTCCACCATTCGTCCGCCGCTCACCATTGCCCTTCAGGAATTGCTGATAGGTTTCTTACCTACAGCATGAACATATCTGATTAAGCTTTAAGCTCGACAAGTAGGAACTATATCTCACCAAATAATCAGTAAATATACATGAATAAATATGCATGAGCTGATTATGCTTAATTATGATGTGTTATCATAGTCTTATTATCTTATCTTATCTTTCTTCTTGATGGGCCCAAGTGCTCACGTGCCACTTGCGCACAATCATCGGGACGTAAAGGTTTGCAAGGTCCCCAACGATCCGTGATTTAAATTGAACTAAGTGCCTCCTCTGCGAAGGACACTTTTTTTGTTCATTTATCTCCCTTGCAGAGTCTGATTTTTTCCCTCATGAGTCTCGACCTCCCTTGCGAGGTCGGGTACGGCACTCAACCGAGTTTCTTCTTATAAGTTCCTCTTGACTTATTAAGGTGTATACAATATGACCTACCATAGCATACTATAACATTAAATTAATTTAAACACATATAATTCATGTGCCTTTGCTTATGTGTATGCAAATAACATAGCATCGCACACAATACTTAAAGCATAAACATGCATATATAACATGTGTAACTTTTTTTTTCTTTAAAATATATTCATACTGTAGGCGAGATTCCTACTTACCTGATTTACAGAGCTGGAATCCACTTTTCACCAAATAGTCTATTCTCTTACTTGCTTATTTCTGAAAATGAACACCCATTAAGAGTGTGAGATCAATTCATGTGCGCTAATTTTTCTTTTGGTGTTGATACAATTTATCACACGGTCCACAGTGTAAATGCATTATTATCCTTCGTAAATATCAGTGATCAGAATGGTATATGTAATATTACCGTTTTACCATTCTAATCATTATTTCCCTAACTCCTTTATATGACTGTGAATAAGAAAGACAAACGTTCGTAAGATGTCTCGCACATGTTACGATGTCTTAATCAATGAATATCATCATTGAATACCAGGCCTGGTTTATTTATTCACACACCCGTCAATAAAGCATGAGGTGATATTATTTTTTTGAATTCCATATCTGTGAATCACATAACTCCAACTTAATATTGTCATGATCCCAATGACCGAGATGTCGCTCAATAATCGTGAACTAATCTCATTGGCGAATCAAAGATCATGAGATACTAAGTTGAGCTACGATTCACTTCGTGATTAAGATAATTATACAAATATACTTAAGTTGTGATGATTAGGTTTAGAGTTGTGTAAACGGTTTTTACTCTAACCTAATCAATCACATGGTCTATTCAACATGTTGCGAGCATGTCTAGATCAACCACAGAGTCCAACTCTCATGCCCCGAGACCAAAGATCACATGGTTCGATCTATCAAATATAATCGGATTCGATTGCCCAATCAATCCTAAGACTGCGAATATCTATTTTAAACTGTATCGGAAGAGTTTGTCCGGCAGGTTCCCTTTGACTCTTCTTTCATTGGTAACAATTTATGGACTAAAAGCAATATTACTAACACTCTTGAGTATGTGTCAAAACATAACTTTATCTTATTTTATAAAATCAAAGAAATAATAATGTCTTACATTTGTCATTTCATAAATAACAAATTACATCCCACTTTATGGACACATTTCCAACAAACTCCCACTTGGACTTAAAGTAGGTGTGTACAATCTCGGATGCCCAAACCTTCCAGATGCCTATCAAAGACTTTACCGGATAAAGGCTTTGTGAATGGATCGACCAAGTTGTCATGTGTAGATATCTTTGTTACTTCAACATCGCCTCTTTGTACAATCTCACAGATGAGGTGGTATTTCCGCTCTATGTGCTTGGACCTTTTGTGGCTTCTAGGCTCCTTAGAGTTTGCTACAGCCCCCCTTTATCGCAATCTGATTACCATGGGCCTATCGACTTCCGGAACAACTTCCAAAGTGAAACAAGGAACTTTTTAAGCCATACACCTCTTTTCGCAGCTTCACAAGCTGCCACATATTCGGCCTCCATGGTGGAGTCGGCTATGCAAGTCAGCTTGATGCTCCTCCATACCACCGAACCTCCATTCGGGACAAACACCGATCCACAAGTGGATTTCCTAGAATCCTTATCCGATTGGAAATCGGAATCCAGATATCCCGGCCATATTCGTGTCACACCTGAATATACAAGCATATAGTTCCTTGTTCTCCTAAGATACTTGAGGATATGCTTTACAAAGAACCCAAAGTGCTCGGGTCCGGGTTTGACCGAATCTACTCACCACGCCATCTTTGCGTAGCATATATCGTGTCGGTGCAAAGCATCGTGATACATGAGGCTTCCCACGGCTGAAGCGTAAGGAACTCGGCTCATGTCTTCCTCTTCTTGAGGAGTCTTGGGAGACTACTCCTTAGAGAGGGATACTCCATGTCTGAAAGGTAGATAACCCATTTTGGAGTTTTGCATAGCGAATCGGTCCATTACCATATTGATGTAGGATGCTTGAGACAATGCAAATTGTTTGTTCTTCCGATCTCGAAAGATCTGAATTCCCAAAACATAGGCAGCTTCTCCTAGATCCTTCATGTCAAACTGCTTTGCCAACCAAAGCTTAACCTCAGTTAGTCTTCCTACATCATTCCCAATGAGTAGTATGTCATCTACATATAAGACTAAGAAAACCACTTTGCCTTCTTGTATCAGCTTATACACACAAGGCTCATCCATTGACTGAACAAAACCATAAGTTTTAACAGTCTCATCGAATCTGATATTCCATGATCTCGATGCACGCCACCATAAATGGACTTACGCACCGCAAACCTTTTCTTCTAGACCCTTTTCAATGAATCCATCTGGTTGTGCCATGTAAATGCGCTCATCCAGTTTGCCATTCGAAAAAGTCATCTTTACATCCATCTGCCCGATTTCATAATCTAAAGCAAAGAAATGGATAGAAGAATTCGGATGGATTTAAGCATGGCTACCGAGAGAAGGTATCCTCATAGTCGATGCCTTCTTTTCCGGTGTAGCCCTTGGCTACCAAAATTTTGCTTTGAATGTCTCTACATTCCCATCCGGACCCCTCTTCTTCTTGTAGATCCATTTACACCCTACGGGTTTTACCCTTCGGGAGGATCAACCAGTCCATATGCCATTTTATACATCGATTGTATTTCGGCGTTCATGGCTTCATGCCATAGGTTTGCTTCGTAACTTTCCATGGCCTGCAAGTAGGAGACAGGTTCGTCGATGTCTAAATCTGAGGCGCATATAATGCGTCTCCATAAGACATGTACCTATCTCGGTTGTCTCACAACCCTCCCACTACGTCGAGGCTCCACCGGTGTTAGTTCTTGTTGTGGTTCATCATTGTCGGTTCGGGAATAGACCCTTGGACATGTTCCCTGAACATTTTCACCTGTCAATTCCTCAAGTACAAGTCTCGCTTCTTGGCTTCATATTCTTTATAAAATCCTCTTCCGGAAAACGAGCATTCGTCTTTTTTATGTTTTCTCGATCGATGAGGACTATAAAAGATATAGCCTTTTGTTCCTTTGGGATATCCTACAAATAGGCATAGTTACGAACGACTAGTCGACTTACCAGTCTTCTTTCTAAGCACATGTGCCGGACAACCCCATATTCTGGTGTGGCCAAGAGATGACTTCTTGCCACTCCATCTTTCATATGGAGTTCAGTGCACTTAGATGGAACTTGGTTCGAAATGTATGTTTCTTTGTTTCAAAGGCATATCCCCAAAAGGAATCTGGAAGAGATGAGTAACTCATCATTGATCTAACCATGTCTAATAGAGTTCGATTCCTTCTCTCGGACATGCCATTCTATTTTGAGGAGTACCGGCGCGGTCGGTTGAGAAAATATACCTTCTTCCTTAAGAAAGTCTTGAACTCTCCCATCAAGTATTCACCACCACGATCGATCGTAGTGTTTTGATCTGTTTATCTAATTGCTTTTCAACCAAGGCCTTGAATTCTTTGAACTTTTCAAAGGTTTCGGACTTTGACGACGATTAGATAAATATGACCAAAATGAGAATAGTCATCGATGAAGGTTATGAAATATTCATATCCTCCTCTTGCTTGGATATTGAATGGCCCGCATACATCACTATGTACCGAGTTCTAGGCATTCATCGACTCTATTACCCTTTGTTTGAAAAGGGTCTCTTGGTCATTTTTCCTTCTATGCAGGATTCACATGTAGGTAGTGAGCCTACACTTAAGGTTTGCAAGGGACCGTGTCTTACCAACCTTTTAATCCTGTCAAGGCCAATATGTCCAAGACGTAGATGCCATTTGTAGGTTTGATCAATTGAGTCTAACCTCAATCTCTTACTTTCTCTCATTGAATCATCATTCAATTCAGTATCGCAAATCGTTGGAATATTTGGTTTAACGTAGAACAGATTGTTTATCATGACTGTAGAAGTAATCATGAAGCCATTGTTTAGAATCCGAATAACATCATCATTAAAATCCAAAGAATATCCTTGCTCAATCAAACGAGCCACGAAAATAAGGTTTTTCCCAAAACCGGGACATAATAAACATTGTTCAAAACAATAAAACTGTTCTCAAAAATTAATTTAATACTTCCAACGATTTATTGGTCGATCTTCGATGCTCCATTCCCCAAATGGAAGTTGAACTCATCCTTGCTAAGCCTTTTTGTTTTCCCCGAACCCCTGCGAGAACAACAAACATGATTAGTGGCTCCGAGTCTACAATCCAAGAAAAAGTAGAGTCGACCACAAAAGCAGTTTTGATAACAAGCAATGTACCTTTAGCTTTGACCTCCTTGAGGTATGTAGGGACGATTCGTTTCCAATGGCGAGACATTACGCAATGGTGACATTTGTCGATACTCTTGTCTACCTTTGCAGCGTTCTTGCCTTTCGCACCGGCTTCTTCTTGTTATTCTGCGGGCTTTCTTCTTTCTTTCTTGACACTGAGGTGGAAGGCTTCCGCTTGACAAGGTTAGCCTCTCCGTTCCTCTTTTTGCCTTTAAGCGATAGAGTTTCCGCAGTTTGAAGCTCCTTCATGAGTTCCGGGGAGTGAATA
>JABXEQ010000106.1:0-12188 GCA_012066045.3 Morus alba | reverse complement strand
ATAGTTTGGCAGAACATCATGACTGGCATCCAACACATAGTATGACTATGCAAACACAACAGTCATACATCCCTATCACAATTTCTTTTTCTTATATATACGTTTCTTCTGCACGTATACCATACATTTGATTAGCAAATAACTATTGGATGAGTAAATAAACTTGCACTTATTGATGATTAGAGAGCTCAAACTTCTGAAATATACAAATTCAAAATACTTGCTTCAAAACAAATAGCCGCCTATCAGCAAGAGTTGATGGAATTATATTCACCATATACCTGTTTTACCACCTTAGAAAAGAACTTGATTGAACCAGCCCCGTAGCTGATCTGTAAGATAGAGTATGTGAATATCACGTGATTATTAAGATAACATCTTAATTCAATACTTTAGATGGGATACCTCACCCAAGCCTTCATTTAGAGGCTTTCCTTGCTCCAAGGTTATGAGTTGTCCAAGCTCTTCCTTATGGGCAACAAGTAGATCGTACCTAGAAAAAGGGGAAAGGATGTGAGTATGGTGAGATTGTGAAGCTTCTAAACATCCGAATGTAGCAATGTTGAGATTTTTCTTAAACCATCATACAAATAAAAATAAAAATGACAAATTATACACGGTGTAATTTAAAAAAAAGAAAACAGATAGTGCTGGCCTTCTTCTAGTAATTCCCAAGTGAAAACAGAGCAAGAAGGCCATTTGGCTTCAAATGTTCTGGACAAAAATAGTTTTGCACTTTAAGAAAGAAGGAACAGATAGTCTTGTAGCAGAAAACTATGACACTCTTACTATCTTCTATCAAATGTTTCAATTGCCCAGAAAAGAGGTATCATTGTACAGGAAACAACTACATGTTGCCTCTCACGTTTTAAATCAGAGAAAGAAGCCAAATAATATAAGATAATTCTATTCACCAAATATCTATGATGAAATTAAGATCCCAATAGGACCCAAACCAACATGTTTTGGACCCAACAAGAAGACCATGAAACAAAAGCATTCAGTATAATCCACTTTAATTACATTTCAAACATGATTCCAGAAACACAAACAGTATCTACCTTAAAAATCAAAGACTGATCACAGTTGCTTCCGTATATTGTTGTCAATCTTTAACTGCAGTGTCAAAGCATTTACAATTTCAAAGAAAAATGAATAAAGTAAAAAATAGGATACAAAATCATGGAGCTGCAAGAATACCCTTTCCTCCGAGAATTGTTCCTCTCTATAGCAGTAAGTACGCTCCAAGCTAAAGGAAATAAATAGCGAAATGAGGAAACAAATTTACAAGATCGTTCTTAATTAAAGAAAAGAAGAATTCAGTTGACAAAATAAATCAAAGATCTAATTCAGAGTTTAAATTACTAATGAATTGATGACAATACTTAAAAGTTCCTTACCATTTAACTTCTTAGAATCTTGGTTCAATTACAAAATGTAAAATGGGAAAAACCTCCGACCTCTTTCTACAAATCAAACATTCCCATTTCATTCTTTAGACACTAGAAAATATTAGGTTCCATCCATGTGCAACAAAAAGCTAAAAATTTTTCAAACATTCCCATTTCTTCAAGAAAAAAGCCATCCTGTGAATTTTTCTTCAGATATCATTCAAGAACCCAACTTGTATTTGAGCTCTTTGAAGTGTAAAGTAGAATAATAATTAGGAATTTGGATTATTAGTTAGTGATAGAGATTTATACTACTTGGGAATCTCAATTTCCTAACAGAGTTAGTTGTGCCTATACAAAAATAAGACTCGGCAATTTTAACATTTCAAGATTCCAACGGTATAAAATATTAGATTATTGAATTATTCTGTCCATTCTCCCTTCCCCGATTCTTCAATTCTTCTAACATTTCTTCACTCGTTTCTCTTGATTCCACTATCTACATTAGCGTGCCCCTCTTGCTCCTGCATCACAATGCCACTCTTGATCTCTCGTACATGTTCAATACCAAGAATAAAATGACCGCATAATAAAAGAGACTGGATGGGATGAAAACATTTCTAATCTAGTTTTTTTTGTTTTACCTTTTTGGTTAGAGGTACACACATTACAGCACTTTGTGTTGTTGAAATCGGAGAGAAATCCAAACGCTTACAAACAAAGAACTCACGTTTTAGGTCAAGCCTCCCACAATTTGTTGGTCCTAAACAGTCCTACTACTCACTATAGAATGATTTGTAATTTTTTTTTGTACATAATTACTATAGAATGATATTAATTGCTAATGAGGTTGTCTAAACGAAAACACTTCTTAGAAAAAAGAAAAGGATGAGAAAGATAAAAGAGATACTAATAAAGCTACTAGTAATATGGCATAACATGTGCATGTGATAATTTATCATTTGAGGCATCGTTGCTCCTTTTCGTATAATGTTTAGTCAAGATCCAAAATTTCCAACTTAGAATCTTCAATCTTTATTCAAATAAATTAGACAAATAAGTTAGATAAGTTAAACTTTGAATTGTTTATCCAGCATATGAGAATCCAGAAATAAAATAAAAAAATAAGCAAGAACCCTGACTTGAACAATAGAAAATAAGTCAAACAAAAATATAGTCCATTTCTCAGCAATTGAAATAATAGAACCAAAACACAATAATAAAAAAGCCAAATAGCAGTTCAACTTCAAAATTTTAAAAAGAAGAAGAAAAAGAAGAAACACAATAATAAAAAAGCCAAATAGCAGTTCAACTTCAAAATGTAAAGAAGAAAGCACCAAGCAAGTATCTTTACGTTCATGCCCATCTAATACCATCGACATGTAAGTTGTGGAGAATGTTTCATCCAACTAAGTTAGAAAATGTGTACAATTGTTTAATTGAGATCACCAAGTCTATCGATCTTTTGGGTCACCTTGAGTATATTATATTCGCTTGTAGTTCTATGTGCAAAAAAAAAAAAAAAAAAAAAAAAAAAAACAACTAAAGAAAACACATGGCTAAAGCATTATGTCACACAACACAAATATTAATATATCTTTCCAAAATCCATTTTCAATTTCTATTATTGTCACAAAGAACAATTAAAATGAAACAAAACTGTTACGGAACAGAGAGACAATTTTAAGTGCATACAACTAAAACTATAAATCGATATACAATTTCAAATCATTTACTTATCTTCTTTGTGCAAACCTCGAATATTTGCCCTAAACCAAGTACATAGAGTAGCAAACTTTGAACCACGAGGGCTTCCATCCTCGAAAAGAAAAGCCTCCTAGAAAAGGATCCTTTTCTTATCCTAGACAACTAAAGAAAAAAAAGATCCCATGACAGGGAAAAAAAATCACTCTTGGTAACTAAATAGAAACCCAAAATGCAATAATAGAACCTAGCAAAGCAGCTTCTAAACTGGCTGTAGTTTAGAATTTATAAATGATTCAGAATATAAACCCATAAAGAAAAACATCCATGTAAATGTATTGTTAACAAGAAAATAAAAGATATTTTAGAAAGAACCTCAACACAGTCTATTTCAGATAAAATCCTTCTAGTATATTGCTTTTAGTTTAGATATAGTTGATTTTCTCTTTCCTAATTTTTTTGCCCCTTTTTTCCTCATCATGAATCAGAACCTTCATTAAACCAAAATTTTCTGGACAAGGCAAACAAATGATTGTGCCTACCATAAACAAAACAAAAATGTACGCAGAATATTTTATCATAATTTATAATAGTTGAGAAAAACCTAAATCTTTCAATTCATTTAAGAAACATCTTAAAAGAAAAGTAAATCGACTTCTTAAGGTAAAGAAAGTGTGAAAGGTAAATTGAGAGGAGGAGACATGTCTTTTCTATCTCTACAATTTTATATGAATATGATGCCAATACGCACAAAAATTTGCCAGTCTTGGATTAGAGGAACTCATCAAATTTAATGCCTACTTTGCTTAAAATCTTGACGAGGAACATAAGCTGCAAAATCACCAGACAAAAGGGCATAAAACTCATAAAAAAGGATAGGAGGTTATCTCGCTTTGTCTTTTTGAGGAAGGCGAAAATTAACCAATTAATGCCGGAAGCCTTAATGACAAAGCTAACAAGGTTTGTAAAACATAACAATGGCATTGATAAAAGTATTGTTTGTAGTCAGCCGAGATTGGGCGAGACATTACGAGGGTAACTTCAAAGAAAGTCATTTTACCATAGCATTTATATTTTTCCTTGCAACAACACCCTCCGGATCATTACCACTCGCTAATAATTCAGTGCCGTTGTAGCTCTTAAAGAACTTTTTTCAAGGTAAGGACAAAGTGGACCTTTGGAGGTATCAACGCCTTACGTGACTAAATTTAACCTAAAACACGTTCTTCTTTTTGTCAGGAAGAAAGACATGCAAGATGAGCTATGTGATACCATGAGGGAAGGCGAACGCCAAGTTTATGGGCTTTCTGCGGGTTCAAACCACAGAGCGAGAAGTTCAATCTCTATCATCATTACACACACACACAAACACATGTATGTGTGTGTATATATATATATATATATATATATTATATAAGAAGACGTTTTATATCATCACCAAATTGTATATATCTATATATATAGGATGAGTCTCCCGGTCCGTTAAAGTGACTGAAACGCAACATTGTACGTTTCTTTATAAAACATGTATATTTCTTCTTTAGAATGTGTACATTTCTTCTTTAAAATGTACATATTGTATATTTTACCAAAAAGGAATGTACATCTTTAAGAAAGAAATATACATCATGAAAGAAGAAATATATATTTTTACAGAGAATATACAAACATCGGTCTTTGGGATTGGAGACTCTGCCTATATATATTGTTAAAGATATCATCCTCTTTTTGGGAAAGATAGTTGCAATGTAGGACGATCATTGACAGATATTGTTAAATTCTAGCTTTTACCTACAAAAATGAACTCTCGAACCTATCCATGACACATTTCACTTATGCCATGTGGAACTTATTAATCGTTAGCAACACAAAAATAGAGTAGATAGTAAACAAATTATTACAAGCATCGCTACAAATTCGACAAAATATAGTAGAGGAAAGTCAAGAAAAAAAAAAAACAAGTTACGAAATGTGTTTGTTGTCGATTTAAATACCCGAAGAACAAACACGCCAACCATGCCCATGAAAAAAAAGATGCTTCCTGATGTCAAACATCAACAATAAAAAATTTCACTAAGGTGTAAGTTTGACTAAATTTTTGTTTCTATTGATTGCATATTATGTTAAGAAGGAAAATATATTACCACTCTAAATCATGCCATAAGGCAACAAATGTAAATACAACCCAAATGTTCAGTAGCTTCCTCTGTGATCCCCAAGATGAATATACATGTGCCCGGAATTGTAATCATTATAAAAAAAAATATAAGGGGGAAAAAGTATATTATATTATATAAGAAGAAGAGCGAGTGAAGGAAAATAATCAAATAGTTGAATGTATGCCAGTTTTCCAGAAGCTTTCCAAGTTATAGCAATTATTAATGCACCTGTGCGTGTTCTCTAGGGCCCAATTCCACATATCTACAAAGCTGCAAAAGTCATCATATTTTTCTTTGGTGAGAAAAAGCGTTGCAAGAAAATGAAAATCAATTGCACTGCCAACTAACATACCAGTGACCAATAATGGAAGTAGCGCCATATCAAAAGGAACTTGAGCCCCCATGAAGTTAACACTTGTACACATACAAATGAAACAACTTTCAAAAAGAGAGTACTTCGCTCCACTCATGTAGACCAGTCAATTTGAAATTAGAAATCTAGATAGGTTCCCAACAAGCTGGAAATCACCTTCTCTTCAAATTTGGGCCATATTTCTTCAACTATTATTGTGATCTTTGTTTTCTTCCTACTTTTGACCCGTTTGGTTCCGCTATTCAAGTCGATTCTGATTTTGAATCAAATTGCGAGAGAACCCATTGACAAGAACTTTTTATTCATATTTTTAATGAGAGAAGTACCTTAGGCTGAATTAGAATCATGGATTCAAGCGAGTGAAAAAAAGGGACCTTAATGTTTCTACCATCCAAAGACTCTTTTTCGAGGGGCAAAAAAAAAAAAATTCAATCTAAATCAATCCCTCTTGATTTGTCTATCCACCAACTTTGACATGAATAGTGATGGCATGTTGAAACCTCGGACGTCAAATAGTTTGGCGAACATCATGACTGGCATCAACATAGTATGACTATGCAAACACAATACCATACATCCCTATCACAATTTTTTTTCTTATATATCGTTTCTTCTGCCGACGTATACCATACATTTGATTAGCAAATAACTATTGGATGAGTAAATAAACTTGCTTATTGATGATTAGAGCTCAAACTTCTAAATATACAAATTCAAAATACTTGCTTCAAAACAAATAGCCGCCCATCAGCAAGAGTTGATGGAATTATATTCACCATATACCTGTTTTACCACCTTAGAAAAAGAACTTGATGGAACCAGCCCATAGCTGATCTGTAAGATAGAGTATGTGAATATCGTGATTATTAAGATAATATCTTAATTCAATACTTTAGATGGGATACCTCACCCAAGCCTTCTTTTAGAGGCTTTCCTTGCTCAAGGTTATGAGTTGTCCGGGCTCTTCCTTATGGGCAACAAGTAGATGTTACCTAGAAAAAAGGGAAAGGATGTGAGTATGGTGAGATTGTGAAGCTTCTAAAACATCCGAATGTAAGTAATGTTGAGGATTTTCTTAAACCATCATACAAATAAAATAAAAATTACAAATTATACACGGTCTAATTTTAAAAAGAAAATAGATAGTGCTGGCCTTTTTCTAGTAATTCCCAAGTGAAAACAGAGCAAAGAAGGCCATTTGGCTAAAATGTTCTGGACAAAATAGTTTTGCACTTTAAGAAAAGAAGGAACAGATAGTCTTGTAGCAGAAAACTATGACACTCTTACTATCTTCTATCAAATGTTTCAATTGCCCAGAAAAGAGGTATCATTGTACAGGAAACAACTACATGTTGCCTTTCACGTTTTAAATCAGAGAAAGAAGCCAAATAATATAAGATAATTCTATTCACCAAATATCTATGATGAAATTAAGATCCCAATAGGACCCAAACCAACATGTTTTGGACCCAACAAGAAGACCCATGAAACAAAAAGCATTCAGTATAATCCACTTTAATTACATTTCAAACATGATTCCAGAAACACTAACAGTATCTACCTTAAAATCAAAGACTGATCACAGTTGCTTCGGTATATTGTTGTCAATCTTTAACTGCAGTGTCAAAGCATTTACAATTTCAAAGAAAAAATGAATAAAGTAAAAAATAGGATACAAAATCATGGAGCTGCAAGAATACCCTTTCCTCCGAGAGAATTGTTCCTCTCCATAGCAGTAAAATAAAACTCCAAGCTAAAGGAAATAAATAGCGAAATGAGGAAACAAATTTACAAGATCGTTTCTTAATTAAAGAAAAAAAAAAGAATTCAGTTGACAAAATAAATCAAAGATCTAATTCAGGTTTAAATTACTAATGAATTGATGACAATACTAAAAGTTCCTTACCATTTAACTCACATTGCCAATTACAAAAGCATGGGAAAAATACTCTTTCAAATCAAACATTCCCATTTCATTCTTTAGCAAGAAAAAAGCCAACCTTTGCAACAAACTAATTTTTCTTCAAGAATTAGATATCATTCAAGAACCCAACTTGTATTTGAGCTCTTTGAAGTGTAAAGTAGAATAATAATTAGGAATTTGGATTATTAGTTAGTGATAGAGATTTATACTACTTAGGAATCTCAATTTCCTAACAGAGTTAGTTGTGCCTATACAAAAATAAGACTCGGGCAATTTTAACATTTCAAGATTCCAACGGTATAAAATATTATATTATTGAATTATTCTGTCCATTCTCTCCTTCCCTGATTCTTCAATTCTTCTAACATTTCTTCACTTCCTCGTTTCTCTTGATTCCACTATCTACATTAGTGTACCCCTCTTGCTCCTGCATCACAATGCCACTCTTGATCTCTCGTACATGTTCAATACCAAGAATAAAATGACCGCATAATAAAAGAAACTTGGATGGGGACGAAAACATTTCTAATTTAGTTTTTTTTGTTTTACCTTTTTGGTTAGAGGTACACACATTCTGACACTTTGTGTTGTTGAACGAGAGAAATCAAAACGCCATAAACAAAGACTCACGTTTTAGGTCAAGCCTCCCACAATTTGTTGGTCCTAAACAGTCCCACTACTCATTATAGAATGATTTGTAATTTTTGTTGTACATAGTTACTATAGAATGATATTAATTGCTAATGAGGTTGTCTAAACGAAAACGCTAACTTAGATAAAAGAAAAGGATGAGAAAGATAAAAGAGATACTAATAAAGCTACTAGTAATATGGCATAACATGTGCATGTGATAATTTATCATTTGAGCATGCGTGCTCTTTCAGATAATGTTTCGTCAAGATCCAAAATTTCCAACTTAGAATCTTCAATCTTTATTCAAATAAATTAGACAAATAAGTTAGATAAGTTAAACTTTGAATTGTTTATCCAGCATATGAGAATCCAAAAATAAAATAAAAAAATAAGCAAGAACCCTGACTTGAACAATGAAAATAAGTCAAACAAAAAATATAGTCCATTTCTCAGCAATTGAAATAATAGAACCAAAACAAAATAATAAAAAAGCCAAATAGCAGTTCAACTTCAAAATTTTAAAAGAAAGAAGAAAAAAGAAGAAACACAATAAAAAAAAGCCAAATAGCCGAGTTCAACTTCAAAATGTAAAGAAGAAAGCACCAAAGCAAGTATCTTCACGCTCATGCCCATCTAATACCGTGACATGTAAGTTGTGGAGAATGTTTCATCCAACTAAGTTAGAAAAATGTGTACAATTGTTTAATTGAGATCACCAAGTCTATCGATCTTTTGGGTCACCTTGAGTATATTATATTCCCTTGTAGTTCTGTATTAACGAAAAAAAAAAACAACTAAAAGAAAACACATGGCTAAAGCATTATGTCACACAACACAAATATTAATATATCTTTCAAATCCATTTTCAATTTCTATTATTGTCACAGTAACAATTAAAATGAAACAAACTGTTACGGAACAGAGAGACAATTTTGAGTGCATACAACTAAAACTAGGCAACTCGATATACAATTTCAAATCATTTACTTATCTTCTGCGCGGCCTCGAATATTTTACTAAACCAAGTACATAGAGTAGCAAACTTTGAACCACGAGGGCTTCCATCCTCGAAAAAGAAAGCCTCCTAGAAAAGGATCCCTTTTCTTATCCTAGACAATCAAAGAAAAAGATCCCATGACGGGGAAAAAAATCGCTCTTGGTAACCAACAGAAACCCAAAATGCAATAATAATAGAACCTAGCAAAAGCAGCTCTGAAAACTGGCTGTAGTTTAGAATTTATAAATGATTCAGAATATAAACCCCACAAAGAAAACATCCATGTAAATGTATTGTTAACAAGAAAAATAAAGATATTTTAGAAAGAACCTCAACACAGTCTGTTTTAGATAAGTCACTTCTAGTATATTGCTTTTAGTTTAGATATAGTTGATTTTCTCTTTCTAATTTTTTCCCCTTTTTCCTCATCATGAATCAGAACCTTCATTAAACCAAATTTTTTCTGGACAAGGCAAGCAAATGATTGTGCCTACCATAAACAAAACAAAAAATTACGCAGAATATTTTATCATAATTTATAATAGTTGAGAAAAACCTAAATCTTTCAATTGATTTTTTTTTTTTTTTCACTTTCTCAAGAACCAAGTATATGAACCAAAAAAAAAAAAAGGAATGATTGAGAAGCAGGGATTATTACCGAAGATGTAATCGTTGACAACATCAATCGAGTCGATGGTGATTCTAAAGATTCTAAAAGAGCGAAAGGACGTCGCCTCAGACATTGAAGAAGAAATTGCCCAAAAAGCCGCTATCTTGGACTAGACTTTTCATAAATCCACCTGGCCAAAAATCCACCTGAAAGGGGAAAATCATGTAGGAGAAAAGCTAAAAGCAAATAAATCTGATTAAAAAAATAAACAAAACAAAGAAATCCTAGGGCTGAAGAAGAATCTCAACAAAGAAACCATACCTGGACACCATATTCGCATGTTCCAATTACGGAGTTTCAGGAACCCTCTCCACGCTCAGCTTTCTCTTGAGAGGATTCAACGACGGCGGTTGTTGCGGGAGCAGGCTCTTCAAATTGGCGACAGAGATCGCTGGCGAGGGCTCGGGAATCAGGGCAACGAGTTCGGATCCGACAGCAAAAGCGGTCTCCTTGGAGCCCTTCTGCTTCTGCGACGGCCGGGGCTCGTCACATTTTTCATGGAGCCCCGTCGCTTCCGCGACGGTTGCGGCTTTCTTGCGCTGGGGTTGGGCGACGCCAGGGAGACTATCACCGTCTCCCTCAAGATCGCGTTTCTTGGCTGCATGAAGTGCTTCATGGCTGCAAAATCTAGAGAAAAGGAGAAAGAAATGGAGGAGAGAGGGAGGAGGAGGAGGAGAAAAGAGATTCAGAGGGTTTTGGTTGAAATGGACGACAAAGGAGCGAGAAAAGGTAAAATTAGGCCGTTGAGGAGGAGACCTTTTCTGGACACGGAGATATGAGAACAAATTTTGGGGGATAAACCATAGGGCCTCCCTTTTTATGGGTGTTTGTTTGTTGTCGGTGTTTTTTAGTACAAGACTGAACTAGAATAACTAATACCTTTTTTACCTCAAAAAATAATAAAGAAATTTTGGTACGTTTCCATGAATAAATAAAATAGTTGCCTTATTAAATGGGCGTTTGTTTTGTATTAATAGATTATATAATTAATTTTAACTAAATAATTAATTACTATATTATTTATTGTTTATTAATAAAATTAAAAAAACTTAATAGTAATAAATTAATATTTAATTAAGTAATTATTATCTATTTATTATTATTAAGTATATTTATTTATTAATTATTAATTAATATATAATTAATTAGTATTTAATAATTAATTATTTAATATAATTTTATTATTAAAATACTAAAAATAAAAAACAAAAAAATAAAATAACTTTCAATTATTTTCTTAACATGAAAAAATCATTCTCATTGTTTTTTATTTTCATTTTCATTTTCAAAACTTTTACGTGATTTGTAGTCGTTTTCATTTTAAATACGAAAACAATTTCTAAATACCCAATATATTTTTAGTTTGTTTGTTCTTTTTTTTGGAAAAGTGTTTCATTTTCATATTAAATGAAAATTAATTTTTTTCTAAATGAGAAAAATATAAATTCTGAGTGTGGATAGAAAAGTATTTATATACCAAATTATTCAACAACCATTATTATTAACTTACGACAAGTGTCATTTTATCGAAAAAATTTAACAAAAAAAAGAACATTTTGTTATTAAGTTATATTTATATTTTTTGTATATTAATTTTTTACAACATTCAAGACATTATTAAGTTATTTTTCATATTTTTACTGAATTTTTTAATATTTTTAATTTTTTTTATCATTATTAATTATTTTTGTGTTAAGGTATATATAAAACTAAAATCAATTCAACACATTATTAACAAATTAATTTGTATACTAATTTTTAAATTAAGTAATTCATGATTGCCTCATTAAAACCTTACCAAGAAAAACTCAATTGGGATAAAAACTTGGTAAAGAAAAAAAAGAGGTAATCATTTTATGACCTAATTATAAATTTACAAACTTATAAAGTCTAAATATACAATTACAATGTCAAAAGTAAATATATTTACAAATTACAAATTTACAATTTAATTTGAAGTTGAAGGATCGCCTACAAAATTAAATGTTAATCTATTAAATTCATTGATCAATTCTGACTTGCCGCTAAATTATCATGTAGACGTTGATCGCACGATCCCAATCCATAATGCGTACCAAGACTTTCCCTTTGTAATGCTTCGGCTGCTTTCAAGTATTCGCCATGTCGCATCGGCTTGTTCGGATGAAACAAAGGAGGTCGGATGAAAATATATCCATTGTTCCAGAACACCTGAAGAATTAAATGAGATTAATTAAGATAATCTTGATTTATTAATGCATAATCCGTTTAATTAATTAATTATTGATTAATAAATATTTATGACATGTAAATTTAAATAATTCTAGGAATTTAAATATATTTAGTATTTACATTTTT
>JABXEQ010000101.1:0-31021 GCA_012066045.3 Morus alba | reverse complement strand
GTTGGTTGGTTTCTCCCTGCCAGATTTGTAGAGGTTGAAGAGTGCTTCGATTTGGTATATTATTGGCCCATAGCGATTTACGGATCAAAAGTTATGGCGTATTCATCCATGATTCTCTGATTTTTTTCCTCCAAAACTGATGAAAACAAGTGAGTTTCGGCCTAAAAAATTGGGTTGGTTGGTTTCGCCCTGCCAGATTTGTAAAGGTTGAAGAGTGCTTCGATTTGGTATATTATAGGCCCAGCAACCATTTCTGGATCAAAACTTATGGCTGTATTCAGTCACAGTTCTCCAATTTTTTTCCTCCAAAACTGATGAAAACAAGTGAATTTCGGCCTAAAAAATTGGGTTTGTTGGTTTCACCCTGCCAGATTTGTAGAGCTTGAAGAGTGCTTCGATTTGGTATATTATTGGCCCATAGCGATTTACGGATCAAAAGTTATGGCCGTATTCAATCCACAGTTCTCGATTTTTTCCTCCAAAACGGTGAAAACAAGTGAATTTCGCCTAAAAAATTGGGTTGTTGGGTTTCGCTCCGACAAATTTGTAGAGCTTGAAGAGTGCTTGATTTGGTATATTAGAGGCCCGACAACGATTTACGGATCAAAATTTATGGCGGTATTCGATCCACAGTTCTCGATTTTCTTCCTCCAAAGCCCGTGAAAACAAGTGAATTTCGGCCTAAAAATTGGCTTGTTGAGTTTTATGCGCCATTTGTAGAGCTTGAAGAGTGCTTGATTTGGTATATTATAGGCCCGACAACGATTTACGGATCAAAACTTATGGGCATATTCATCACAGTTCTCCAATTTTTTCCTCAAAAACGGTGAAAACAAGTGAATTTCGGCCTAAAAATTGGGTTGGTTGGTTTTAGCCCTGCCAGATTTTAGAGGTTGAAGAGTGCTTGATTTGGTATATTATTAGCCCATAGCGATTTACGGATCAAAAGTTATGGCCGTATTGATCCGCAGTTCTCGATTTTTTTCCTCCAAAACGATGAAAACAAGTGAGTTTCGGCCTAAAAATTGGGTTGGTTGGTTTCGCCCTGCCCGGTTGTAGAGGTTGAAGAGTGCTTCGATTTGGTATATTATAGGCCCGAATCAACCATTTTTTCCTCCACGGATCAAAACTTATGGCGTATTTGGTATATTATAGGCCCGTCCACAGTTCTCCAATTTTTTTTTTCCTCCCAAACCGATGAAAACAAGTGAATTTCGGCCTAAAAATTGGGTTGGTTGGTTTCATACCCTGCCAGGTTGTAGAGCTTGAAGAGTGCTTCGATTTGGTATATTATTGGCCCCGCAACGATTTCTGGATCAAAAGTTATGGCCGTATTCAGTCACAGTTCTCCGATTTTTTTTCCTCCAAAACTGATGAAAACAAGTGAATTTCGGCCTAAAAAATTGGGTTGTTGGGTTTGGCTCCGACAAATTTGTAGAGCTTGAAGAGTGCTTCGATTTGGTATATTATAGGCCCAGCAACGATTTCTGGATCAAAATTTATGGCGGTATTCAGTCACAGTTCTCCGATTTTTTTCCTCCAAAACTGATGAAAACACGTGAATTTCGGCCTAAAAAATTGGCTTGTTGAGTTTCGCCGCGCCAGATTTGTAGAGCTTGAAGAGTTCTTCGATTTGGTATATTATAGGCCCTGCAACGATTTCTGGATCAAAACTTATGGCCGTATTCTGTCACAGTTCTCCAATTTTTTTCCTCAAAACTGATGAAAACAAGTGAATTGCGGCCTAAAAAATTGGGTTGGTTGGTTTCGCCCTGCCAGATTTGTAGAGGTTGAAGAGTGCTTCGATTTGGTATATTATTAGCCCCGCAACGATTTCTGGATCAAAAGTTATGGCCGTATTCAGTCACAGTTCTCCAATTTTTTTCCTCCAAAACTGATGAAAACAAGTGAGTTTCGGCCTAAAAAATTGGGTTGGTTGGTTTCGCCCTGCCAGATTTGTAGAGGTTGAAGAGTGCTTCGATTTGGTATATTATAGGCCCAGCAACGATTTCTGGATCAAAACTTATGGCTGTATTCAGTCACAGTTCTCCAATTTTTTTCCTCCAAAACTGATGAAAACAAGTGAATTTCGGCCTAAAAAATTGGGTTGGTTGGTTTCGCCCTGCCAGATTTGTAGAGCTTGAAGAGTGCTTCGATTTGGTATATTATTGGCCCCGCAACGATTTCTGGATCAAAAGTTATGGCCGTATTCAGTCACAGTTCTCCGATTTTTTTTCCTCCAAAACTGATGAAAACAAGTGAATTTCGGCCTAAAAAATTGGGTTGTTGGGTTTGGCTCCGACAAATTTGTAGAGCTTGAAGAGTGCTTCGATTTGGTATATTATAGGCCCAGCAACGATTTCTGGATCAAAATTTATGGCGGTATTCAATCCACAGTTCTCCGATTTTTTTCCTCCAAAACTGATGAAAACAGGTGAATTTCGGCTTAAAAATTGGCTTGTTGAGTTTCGCCACAGTTTGTAGAGCTTGAAGAGTGCTTGATTTGGTATATTATAGGCCCATTTGATAACGATTTACGGATCAAAACTTATGGTTTGTATTCATCACGTTCTCCAATTTTTTTCCTCAAAACTGATGAAAACAAGTGAATTGCGGCCTAAAAAATTGGGTTGGTTGGTTTCGCCCTGCCAGATTTGTAGAGGTTGAAGAGTGCTTCGATTTGGTATATTATTGGCCCCGCAACGATTTCTGGATCAAAAGTTATGGCCGTATTCAGTCACAGTTCTCTGATTTTTTTCCTCCAAAACTGATGAAAACAAGTGAGTTTCGGCCTAAAAAATTGGGTTGGTTGGTTTTGCCCTGCCAGATTTGTAGAGGTTGAAGAGTGCTTCGATTTGGTATATTATAGGCCCAAAGAACCATTTACGGATCAAAACTTATGGTCAGTATTCAATCCGCAGTTCTCCAATTTTTTCCTCCCAAACCGATGAAAACAAGTGAATTTCGGCCTAAAAAATTGGGTTGGTTGGTTTCATACCTGCCATTTGTAGAGCTTGAAGAGTGCTTCGATTTGGTATATTATTGGCCCCAAGAACGATTTACGGATCAAAAGTTATGGCCGTATTCAATCCACAGTTCTCCGATTTTTTCCTCCAAAACCCGATGAAAACAAGTGAATTTCGGCCTAAAAATTGGGTTGTTGGGTTTCGCTCAAACAAATTTGTAGAGCTTGAAGAGTGCTTGATTTGGTATATTATAGGCCCAAAGCGATTTACGGATCAAAATTTATGGCGGTATTCGATCCACGGTTCTCCGATTTTTTCCTCCAAAATTTGGTGAAAACAAGTGAATTTCGGCCTAAAAATTGGCTTGTTGAGTTTCGCCACCCTTGTTTGTAGAGCTTGAAGAGTGCTTGATTTGGTATATTATAGGCCCAAAGAACGATTTACGGATCAAAACTTATGGTCGTATTCTCATCACAGTTCTCCAATTTTTTCCTCAAAAAACAAGTGAGTTTCGCGATGAAAACAAGTGAATTTCGGCCTAAAAATTGGGTTGGTTGGTTTCCTCCCCAGTTTGTAGAGGTTGAAGAGTGCTTCGATTTGGTATATTATTGGCCCCGCAACGATTTCTGGATCAAAAGTTATGGCCGTATTCAGTCACAGTTCTCCGATTTTTTTCCTCCAAAACTGATGAAAACAAGTGAGTTTCGGCCTAAAAAATTGGGTTGGTTGGTTTCGCCCTGCCAGATTTGTAGAGCTTGAAGAGTGCTTCGATTTGGTATATTATTGGCCCCGCAACGATTTCTGGATCAAAAGTTATGGTCGTATTCAGTCACAGTTCTCCGATTTTTTTTCCTCCAAAACTGATGAAAATAAGTGAATTTCGGCCTAAAAAATTGGGTCGTTGGGTTTGGCTCCGACAAATTTGTAGAGGTTGAAGAGTGCTTCGATTTGGTATATTATAGGCCCAGCAACGATTTCTGGATCAAAATTTATGGCGGTATTTAGTCACAGTTCTCCGATTTTTTTCCTCCAAAACTGATGAAAACACGTGAATTTCGGCCTAAAAAATTGGGTTGTTGGGTTTCGCCCTGCCAGATTTGTAGAGCTTGAAGAGTGCTTCGATTTGGTATATTATAGGCCCAGCAACGATTTCTGGATCAAAACTTATGGCTGTATTCGGTCACAGTTCTCCGATTTTTTTCCTCCAAGATAGATGAAAACAAGTGAATTTCGGCCTAAAAAATTGGCTTGTTGAGTTTCGCCGCGCCAGATTTGTAGAGCTTGAAGAGTGCTTCGATTTGGTATATTATAGGCCCAGCAACGATTTCTGGATCAAAATTTATGGCGGTATTCAGTCACAGTTGTCCGATTTTTTTCCTCCAAGATAGATGAAAACAAGTGAATTTCGGCCTAAAAAATTGGCTTGTTGAGTTTCGCCGCGCCAGATTTGTAGAGCTTGAAGAGTGCTTCGATTTGGTATATTATAGGCCCAGCAACGATTTCTGGATCAAAACTTATGGCCTGTATTCAGTCACAGTTCTCCGATTTTTTTCTCCAAAACTGATGAAAACAAGTGAGTTTCGGCCTAAAAAATTGGGTTGGTTGGTTTCGCCCTGCCAGATTTGTAGAGCTTGAAGAGTGCTTCGATTTGGTATATTATTGGCCCCGCAACGATTTCTGGATCAAAAGTTATGGCCGTATTCAGTCACAGTTCTCCGATTTTTTTCCTCCAAAACTGATGAAAACATCTTGTTGGTTGCGAATCGAATTCGGGCGGAAACGCTATGGAAAGAAGCGGATCGTGTATCACAAAAATTTCATAAAACTTTTGAGATACTCTATAGATTATATTAATTTATGCACCAATAAATTAATCTCATTAATTTATAAGATTCAAGGATCAACCGAAAAAATACCTTGTAGCCGACTCGGATGATATCTTGATTTTCTTTGACCACGAACAGTCCTAGATCCAAGCTCTTTTGTTTAGAACACCAAAGTCTTCCACGTCAATTCCTTGATTCCACGTAGACGTGTGTGTGGGCACACGTGAGACAAAACGGTTTCTAAAACACTCGAATTTCCACAAACACCAACGCATGCACGATGTGGAATTTTTGGAGAAAAATATTTTCTCTCTCTTAGCTATGAGAAATTTCGGCCACACTAGGAAACTAGGGCTGAAAAGTGTTTTTAAGATTGTCACACAATCTTTCATTTATCTCATATTTAAAGAGAAGAAGTCAATCTTCAAAATAGGATCAAATCCTTATCTCCAATTTTGAATTTGGAACAAAAAATCCCTTCCCCTAATCCCTTATTTGGCCGGCCACCCTAGGGTTTTATCCCTTTGTGTGTGGCACCTAAATAAGATAAGGAAGGAAGATATTTTATCCATTATCCAAAGAGTTCAATTTTAATTCGATTCAAATTCAATTTAAGTCCAACTTAAATAAATTTGAATTCTAAATTAAACAACTTATCAAATAAGTTTAAATGGATAAATCTAGATATGTTCAAATTCAAATTTAAATAATCTCATTATTTAAATAATAATTAATTCTCAATTAATTATTCTTGAGTATTTAATTTTAGAATTCCGTAATTCTAAAATTCCCATTTTGCCCTTTGTGTCGGTAGAATTACAAGGACGACGCGGGACTAATGGACCTATAATTCTGAGCTCCAATAAAATTAATAATTAATTAAACACTTTAATTAATTAATTAATTCTATTAATCCCAATAGTTACTCCACTATAAACTTGGAATTGCACTCTCGGAGTTATAGACATTAATTACTTCTAAACCTGTGAAGTGTCCATTTGATATAGTCATTGCATATAGATCGATCCTCCATAAATAATTCATAATTAGAGTCGGGTAGAATCCGTTAACCTCTCTAATTACATCTTTATCCTTGAGTACCATTGATTCTCTAATGGATAGTGATTCATAAAACAAATTCATGAACCGGAGCTCTTACTAATCCAAGTACCGAATCAACACTCAAGAGAATTATTTATCTGCTTCTCTCTCAAGAAGGAATGGATTCCATCTCGTATAATAACATTCCCAGCTACCTATTTCATTATGTCTCCAAAATACAAGGAATAGGATTCAGGGTTTCGAACCGTGCATGCGGTAAATCAAAAGACATAAATCCATAAATAGGAGTTTGTTAAGAACTCGTGGATTAAGATCATTCTATATATGACCATCGGTAGACTCAATTAGAATTTCTATGCTTAACGGAAATTATTAGAAATTCATATTGTGTCTGCGTCCATGTTCCACATAATCTCATTATGCGAAATACACTCATTCAATATCTCGCCATATTAACAAAGCATGGATAACACCGTTCCATTCTAAATGGGAATGACATGTATTAATAATGTTTTAATTAAAGATTCCGAACTTTAATTAAATTCATTATGAATAGTTTACTTTTGATTATTATCCTTAAACATTATCCTCTTGTATATAACACTTATATACCATGTTTAAGGTTACATAAATAATCAAGGAATTTTATTTGATATTCATAAAATATTCATAAATATATGCACATAAAATGATGAATAAACTATTTTATTAAATAAATAATAAATATCCTTTTACATCTCATGCTTTCGGGACACTATTCCCAACAATCTCCCACTTGTCCTAAAGCAGGTGTGTCATGTCTCTAATCCCAAATCCATTTAAGTGCCGATCAAATACATTCAATGGCAATGTCTTGGTGAGCGGGTTGACAAGGTTGTCCTCTGACGCGATCTTGAACCGCTTCATCGCCTCTATCCACAATGTCTACGATCGGGTGATATTTCCTTTCTATATGTTTCGCACTCTTATGGCTTCTAGGTTCTTTTGAATTAGCCACCGCTCCACTTTGTTGTCACAAAAGCTTAATTGGCTTATCCATATCTGGAACAACTTCGGATCGATTAAGAACTTCCTCGAGCCATGTAGCTTCTTTTACGGCTTCACAAGTGCAACATATTCAACTTCCATGGTAGAGTCGACAACACACTTTTGCTTTATACTTCTCCATACCACGGCTCCTCCATTAAGAGTGAACACAGATCCGGATGTCGACCAAAACTATCTCTATCGATTGGAAATCGAGAATCTGTGTATCCGGTGAGAGACAGATCTTCTCCGGAATATATTAACATATAGTTTCTCGTTCTCCTAAGATACTTGAGAATACACTTCACTTTGCAACCCAATGATCTAATCCTGGGTTGGACCGTAGCAATGACTACTCCCACCGCATAGCGGATATCTGTCTTGTACACAACATGGCATACATAAGGCTTCCCACGGCCGGGCGTGAGGATACCTTCTCATATCTTCTTCCTGCTGCGGGGTCTTTGGACATTGCTCCTTAGAAAGATGAATACCATGCCTAGAAGGCAAATTCCCTTTCTTGGAGTTTTGCATCGAATACCTAGACAACACTTTGTCTATATAAGATGCTTGTGATAACGCCAAAAGCTTTTTCTTGCGATCTCGAATAATCTTGATCCCAAGAACATAGATTGCCTCTCCTAAATCTTTCATTTGGAATTGGGTGGCTAACCACTCCTTTACATCATCATCATTCCCACATCATTCCCTATGAGTAGGATGTCATCGACGTAAAGAATTAAGAAGACCACTTTCTCTTCTTTCTTATACTTGTAGACGCATGGTTCATCAATGTTTTGATCAAATCCATAAGACTTTACACCTCATCAAACCCGATGTTCCATGATCTAGAAGCTCGCTTGGTCCATAAATGGACCTTTGCGGTTTCTGACTTTCTCTTTGTTGGCCTTCCACTATGTAACCCTCTGGCTGATCCATATAGATGGTTTCATCAAGATAGCCATTCGTAAAAAGCTGTCTTGACGTCCATCCGCCATATCTCATAGTCAAAATATCTTTGCAATGGCCAGGAGTATCCGGATGGACTTAAGCATGGCTCTTGGCGAGAAAGTTTCCTCATAGTCAACTCCCTCCTTTTGGGTATAACCCTTAGCCACTAGCCTTGCTTTAAAAAGTCTCTACTTTTCCATCCGCTCCTCTCTTTCTCTTGAAGATCCACTTGCATCCAATGGGTTTTACCCCTTGGTAGATCTACAAGTTGCCGACCGAGTTAGAGTGCATAGACTCCATCTCGAGTTTCATAGTCGCTTGCCATTCTTCCTTATCGTAATCATCCATCGCATCCTTAAAGGTCGATGGATCCTCCTTACCGCCATCATCGGTGACGATTTGTGCTTCCCGGTATAACGGTCCGTAACGTGCTTACCCTCCCACTACGACGAGGTGCCACTGGAGTCTGATTAGGAACTGTGGTCTTTTCTCTGCGAGTGGTCCGACAACTCTTGTCGATTGTGGTCCGATCTCATCGGAAAGTAACTCTTCTAATACTATCTTACTTCTGGCTTGAAAATCTATCATATAGTCATGCTCCAGAAATGTGGCATTTGTCGATACAAACACCTTTTGATCTGCTTGACTATAAAACAATCCTCCTCTTGTCCCTTGTGGGTATCCCACAAAGATGCATACTTCTGACCTTGGTTCCAACTTCCCGGTCTTTTGCCTCGGCATGTGTGCTGGACTCCCCCATATGTGAATGTGTCTCAAACTAGGTTTTTGACCATTCCACAACTCTAGGGGTGTCTTAGGTATAGATTTAGATGGAACTAGATTCAGAATATACATAGCGGTTTTTAGGGCATAACCCCAAAAAGAAGGCGGTGAAGAATAACTCAACATTGATCTTATCATGTCGAGCAAAGTCCGATTTCTCCTTTCGGCCACACCATTCTCTTTGTGGTGTACCAGTGCGATCAATTGTGATACCACACCTTCTTCAATCAAGAAATCCCGGAACTCTTGGTCCGGTATTCACCCCCTCGATCCGATCGAAGTGTCTTGATTGGTTTACCTAATTGTTTTTCAACCTCGCTCGAATTCTCTAAACTTTCCAAAAGTTTCAGATTTCCGTTGCATCGTGTAAACATAACCATATCTCGAATAGTCGTCAATGAAGGTGATGTAATATTCGTAACCTCCTCTAGCTTGGACGCGTTTAACGGTCCACATACATCTGAATGTATCACCGTAGGGGTTCTCGTAGCTCTTACTCCTTTTTCTTTTTGTAAAGGTCTCTTGGTCATCTTACCTTCCAAACAAGATTCACAGATGAAGCTCGCCAACTTTTAGCTCACGCAAAAGGACCATCCTTTACCAGTCTTTCAATCCTATTTAGGTTAATGTGACCAAGTCTAAGGTGCCACAGATATGTGTTATTTTCGTGAGAAATCTTTTGCTTTTTATTCTTAGGTTCGGCAACTCCGAACATTTCAAAGATTATTAAGCGATGAGTTAGGTATTGGTTTTATACAATATAAACCATCATCCAGACGTCCGTAAACAAATATTTAAACCATTTCGAGAAATATGAACAAATTCATTATCAAAATAAACTTTAAATAATTGTTCAAATAATTTAGCCACAGAAATCAAATTTCTACGAATGTCTGGAATAAAATAAACATTGTTCAAAACTAAAAATTTATTTTCCCTAAAACGAAGTCTAACTTCTCCCACTGTTTTGCCGAAACTCTTGCGCCATTGCCTACTTTCATCGTGTAGTCCCCATCGGCTAGCTCGGTGTAAGAACTAAGACTCTGAAAGAGAAACAAACATGATTAGTCGCTCCCCGAATCAATTATCCAGTGAGGTATCACCCTCTACTAAACATGTTTCAAGGACTAGTAAATCTGATTTACCTTGTTCCTTTTTCTTTTTCGACTCCTCGAGATACTTGTGATTTTCTCTTCGGTGCCCTTCGCCATTGCGGTGGAAACACTTTCCTTTGGGTTTCTGGATGGGGCCCTTTGCTTTCTTGGGTCTCTTGTTCTTTCCCTTCTTTCCTCTTCCCCGTTCTGTTTTTCCTTTTATTTTTACCGAACTTCCTGCAACTTCTAACATTTGCTTCTCCTCCCCTTCTTTTGTTGGTGGATTCAAGTTTTGCGGGTCATTCATGAGTTCAGTGAGATTGCACTTTTTCTGTTCATAACAAAGTTGTTTACGAACTCATGAAAGTCGAGGACAGGCTTTCCAAGATGATGCCAACTTGGGTGGCTTCATCGATTTTGGCACCATTGAGCTCCGCATCGTGGAGGTGATCAATCATGTTCGTAACATGTGCCTTGACCAAGAACCTTTCTTCATCTTGTCGTTCATGAAAGCCCTTACGGCATCCAAACGAGCCTTTTTTTAAGGAGCGCCGAACATGGCTTCTAGAGACTCCATTATCTCATAAGCGCTCCATCTCCTCATGCTTCTTATGGCTATTATCGCTCATGCTGCCCAGCATAAAGCACTTTGCTTTATTGTTGGCCTTGATCCAAATGCGATCAAAAGGCTCCCTTGCGGTTTTGGATGCAGTTGTCAGCGGGTTCGGGAGGACATTCCTCCGCTTAGGACAAACTTATAGTCTTCGCAGACCAATAGTATGTTCATGTTACTTTTCCACTTAGCATAATTATCACCGCCTAATTTTTTCAATCGCTAGTAGTGTGATAATGGGATTCGACATATTGTTTGGAATAAATAGAATATTCATCTAATCAATTTATGTGCATGAATATCAAGGCATGTTAATTTTGGCACAATTAAATATGATGCATGATGCACATGAAAATACATAAATCATGTTTTAATTTTGGGTGCCAACGATAATTCAATTTACCACGAATATAGTGCCGCCGTAGGGTAGGTCAAAATATCGCAAATTGAACCGAGACCTTCTCAATTAATAAATATAATCAAAATATCTCATATTTTCATATTTATCAACTACCGTTAATTTTGGTCAAAAATATAATCAACAATTTGATTATATCTCCATGAGTGTAACCCATCATTTCAGATTCTACAGACTTAACTCCGGAGTGCCGCCGTAGGGTAGGTCAAACCGGAAATACATCCTTGAATCCTATCGCTAGGAAGTCAACCTTGTTATTGATCCGAAAGAACACTTTCCCCAAACCGATGAAAAATTCAAGTGAATTTCGCCTAAAAATTGGGTTGGTTGGTTTCACTAATCATATTTGTAGAGCTTGAAGAGTGCTTCGATTTGGTATATTATTGGCCCCAAAGAACGATTTTTCGGATCAAAAACTTATGGTCAATTCAACAAATAATCCAATTTTTTTTTTCCTCCAAACCGATGAAAACAAGTGAGTTTCGCCTAAAAATTTGGGTTGGTTGGTTTCTACATGGCATGCATTTTTGTAGAGCTTGAAGAGTGCTTCGATTTGGTATATTATAGGCCCAAAGAATGGATTTCTCGGATCAAAACTTATGGTCAGATTCAACACAGCTTCTCCAATTTTTTTTTTCTCCAAAACCGATGAAAACAAGTGAATTTCGCCTAAAAATTTGGGTTGTTGGGTTTCACCCTCGCCAATTTGTAGAGCTTGAAGAGTGCTTCGATTTGGTATATTATAGGCCCAAAGAACGATTTCTGGATCAAAACTTATGGTCAGATTCAACACAGCCCCAATTTTTTTTCCTCCAAAACCGATGAAAACAAGTGAGTTTCGCCTAAAAATTTGGTTGGTTGGTTTCACCACGATTTTGTAGAGCTTGAAGAGTTCTTCGATTTGTAGATAGGCCCAAAGAACGAAGAGTTTCTTCGATTTTTTTCCTATATTATTTTAGCCCCAAAATTGAACGATTTCGCCTCCACATTTGTAGAGCTTGAAGATCAAAATTATGGTCAGAATTCAACAAAACTTATTCTCAATTTTTTTTTTCCAAAAACCGATGAAAACAAGTGAGTTTCGGCCTAAGAATTTGGGTTGGTGGGTTTCGCCGCGCCAGATTTGTAGAGCTTGAAGAGTGCTTCGATTTGGTATATTATAGGCCCAGCAACGATTTCTGGATCAAAACTTATGGTCAGATTCAAATACAGTTCTCCGATTTTTTTTCCTCCAAAACTGACGAAAACAAGTGAGTTTCGGCCTAAGAATTTGGGTTGGTGGGTTTCGCCGCGCCAGATTTGTAGAGCTTGAAGAGTGCTTCGATTTGGTATATTATAGGCCCCAAGAACGATTTCTCGGATCAAAACTTATGGTCAGATTCAACACAGCTTCTCCGATTTTTTTTCCTCCAAAACTGACGAAAACAAGTGAGTTTCGGCCTAAAAATTTGGGTTGGTTGGTTTCCTAAAAATTCGCCAGATTTTGTAGAGCTTTGAAGAGTGCTTCGATTTGGTATATTATAGGCCCAAAGAACGATTTCTCGGATCAAAACTTATGGTCAGATTCAACACAGCCTCCAATTTTTTTTTTCCTCCAAAACTGATGAAAAACAAGTGAGTTTCGCCTAAAAATTGGGTTGTTGGTTTTTTCCTTTTTTTTGTAGAGCTTGAAGAGTGCTTCTTCGATTTGGTATATTATAGGCCCAAAACGATTTCGATCAAAACTTATGGTGATTCAACATACAGCCTCCATTTTTTTCCCAAAAACGATGAAAACAAGTGAGTTTCGCCTAAAAAATTGGGTTGGGGTTTAACACCTAAAAATTTTCCCCCGCCATTTGTAGAGCTTGAAGAGTGCTTCGATTTGGTATATTATAGGCCCAAAGAACGATTTCTCGATCAAAACTTATGGTCAGATTCAACATAGCTTCTCCAATTTTTTTTCCTCCAAAACCGATGAAAACAAGTGAGTTTCGCCTAAAAATTGGGTTGGTTGGTTTCGCCCTGCCAGATTTGTAGAGCTTGAAGAGTGCTTCGATTTGGTATATTATAGGCCCAAAGAACGATTTCTCGGATCAAAACTTATGGTCAGATTCAACATACAGCTTCTCCATTTTTTTTTCCTCCAAAACTGATGAAAACAAGTGAATTTCGGCCTAAAAAATTGGGTTGGTTGGTTTTGGCTCCGACAAATTTGTAGAGCTTGAAGAGTGCTTCGATTTGGTATATTATAGGCCCAGCAACGATTTCTGGATCAAAACTTATGGTCGTATTCAAACACAGCTTCTCCGATTTTTTTTTTCTCCAAAACCGATGAAAACAAGTGAGTTCGCCTAAAAATTGGGTTGGTTGGTTTCGCCGCCAAATTTGTAGAGCTTGAAGAGTTCTTCGATTTGGTATATTATAGGCCCAAAGAACGATTTCTCGGATCAAAACTTATGGTCAGATTCAACACAGCTTCCCGATTTTTTTTCCTCCAAAACCGATGAAAACAAGTGAGTTTCGCCTAAAAATTGGGTTGTTGGGTTTCACCACAGATTTGTAGAGCTTGAAGAGTGCTTCGATTTGGTATATTATAGGCCCAAAGAACGATTTCTCGGATCAAAACTTTATGGTCAGATTCAACACAGCCCCTCCAATTTTTTTTCCTCCAAAACTGACGAAAACAAGTGAGTTTCGGCCTAAGAATTTGGGTTGGTGGGTTTCGCCGCACCAGATTTGTAGAGCTTGAAGAGTTCTTCGATTTGGTATATTATAGGCCCCAAGAACGATTTCTCGATCAAAACTTATGGTCAGATTCAACATAGCTTCTCCATTTTTTTTTCTCCAAAACTGATGAAAAAACAAGTGAATTTCGCCTAAAAATTGGGTTGGTTGGTTTCGCCCCATTTTTGTAGAGCTTGAAGAGTGCTTCGATTTGGTATATTATAGGCCCAAAGAACGATTTCTCGGACAAAACTTATGGTCAATTCAACACAGCTTTCCAATTTTTTTCCTCCAAAACCGATGAAAAAAGTGAGTTTTTCGCCCTAAAAATTGGGTTGGTTGGGTTTCGGCCGCCAAATTTGTAGAGCTTGAAGAGTTTCGATTTGGTATATTATTATAGGCCCAAAGAACGATTTCTGATCAAAACTTATGGTCAGATTCAAATCAGCGCCCCTCCGATTTTTTTTCCCAAAACCGATGAAAACAAGTGAGTTTCGCCTAAAAATTTTGGTGGGTTGGTCGCCCGCATTTTTGTAGAGCTTGAAGAGTGCTTCGATTTGGTATATTATAGGCCCAAAGAACGATTTCTCGGATCAAAACTTATGGTCAGATTCAACACAGTTCTCCCGATTTTTTTTTCCTCCAAAACCGATGAAAACAAGTGAGTTTCGCCTAAAAATTTGGGTTGGTGGGTTTCTCCCCGCCATTTGTAGAGCTTGAAGAGTGCTTCGATTTGGTATATTATAGGCCCAAAGAACGATTTCTCGGATCAAAACTTATGGTCAGATTCAACACAGCCCTCCATTTTTTTTTTTCTCCAAAACCGATGAAAACAAGTGAGTTTCGCCTAAAAATTTGGGTTGGTTGGTTTCACCCCCCATTTGTAGAGCTTGAAGAGTGCTTCGATTTGGTATATTATAGGCCCCAAGAACGATTTCTCGGATCAAAACTTATGGTCAGATTCAACACAGTTCTCCAATTTTTTTTTTCTCCAAAACTGATGAAAACAAGTGAATTTCGCCTAAAAATTTGGGTTGGTTTTCACCGTTTGGTTTGAAGAGTTCTTCAAATTTGTAGAGCTTGAAGAGTGCTTCGATTTGGTATATTATAGGCCCAAGAACGATTTCTTGAAGATCAAAATTTATGGCCAGATTCATCAAAACTTATGGTCAGTTCTCCAATTTTTTTTTTTTCCTCCAAAACTGACGAAAACAAGTGAGTTTCGGCCTAAGAATTTGGGTTGGTGGGTTTCGCCGCGCCAGATTTGTAGAGCTTGAAGAGTTCTTCGATTTGGTATATTATAGGCCCTGCAACGATTTCTGGATCAAAACTGATGGCCGTATTCAGTCACAGTTCTCCGATTTTTTTTCCTCCAAAACTGACGAAAACAAGTGAGTTTCGGCCTAAGAATTTGGGTTGGTGGGTTTCGCCGCGCCAGATTTGTAGAGCTTGAAGAGTGCTTCGATTTGGTATATTATAGGCCCAGCAACGATTTCTGGATCAAAACTTATGGCTGTATTCAGTCACAGTTCTCCAATTTTTTTCCTCCAAAACTGATGAAAACAAGTGAGTTTCGGCCTAAGAATTTGGGTTGGTGGGTTTCGCCGCGCCAGATTTGTAGAGCTTGAAGAGTGCTTCGATTTGGTATATTATTGGCCCAAAAACGATTTCTCGATCAAAACTTATGGTCAGATTCAACACACAGTTCCCATTTTTTTTTTCTCCAAAACCGAAAACAAGTGAAACAAGTGAAAATTCGCCCTAAAAATTTGGGTTGGTGGGTTTCAGAGTCCGATTTGTTTGTAGAGCTTGAAGAGTTCTTCGATTTGGTATATTATAGGCCCAAAGAACGATTTCGGATCAAAACTTATGGTCAGATTCAACACAGCCCCCGATTTTTTTCCTCCAAAACCGATGAAAACAAGTGAGTTTCGCCTAAAAATTTGGGTTTGTTGGTTTTCACCGAGTGCTTCAGATTTGTAGAGCTTGAAGAGTTCTTCGATTTGGTATATTATAGGCCCAAAGAACGATTTCTCGGATCAAAACTTATGGTCATTCAACACAGCCTCCAATTTTTTTTCCTCCAAAACTGACGAAAACAAGTGAGTTTCGGCCTAAAAATTTGGGTTGGTTGGTTTCGCCGCCAGATTTGTAGAGCTTGAAGAGTGCTTCGATTTGGTATATTATAGGCCCAGCAACGATTTCTGGATCAAAACTTATGGCTGTATTCAATCACAGTTCTCCAATTTTTTTCCTCCAAAACTGATGAAAACAAGTGAGTTTCGGCCTAAAAAATTGGGTTGGTTGGTTTCGGCCCACAAATTTGTAGAGCTTGAAGAGTTCTTCGATTTGGTATATTATAGGCCCAAAAACGATTTCTGATCAAAACTTATGGTCAGATTCAACACAGCTCCATTTTTTTTCCTCCAAAACTGACGAAAAAACAAGTGAGTTTCGGCCTAAGAATTTGGGTTGGTTGGTTTCGCCGCGCCAGATTTGTAGAGCTTGAAGAGTGCTTCGATTTGGTATATTATAGGCCCAAAGAACGATTTCTCTCGATCAAAACTTATGGTCAGATTCAACACACAGCTCCCAATTTTTTTTTTCCTCCAAAACTGATGAAAACAAGTGAGTTTCGGCCTAAAAATTTGGGTTGGTTGGTTTCGCCCCGCCAGATTTGTAGAGGTTGAAGAGTGCTTCGATTTGGTATATTATAGGCCCAAAGAACGATTTCTCTCGATCAAAACTTATGGTCAGATTCAACATACAGCTTCTCCAATTTTTTTTTCCTCTCCAAAACCGATGAAAACAAGTGAATTTCGCCTAAAAATTGGGTTGGTTGGTTTCACCGCCCAGATTTGTAGAGCTTGAAGAGTGCTTCGATTTGGTATATTATAGGCCCAAAGAACGATTTCTCGGATCAAAACTTATGGTCAGATTCAACACACAGTTCCCGATTTTTTTTTTCCAAAACCGATGAAAACAAGTGAAGTTTCGCCTAAAAATTTGGGTTGTTGGGTTTCACCCTTCGCCAGATTTGTAGAGAGCTTGAAGAGTGCTTCGATTTGGTATATTATAGGCCCCAAGAACGATTTGGATCAAAACTTATATTATAGGCCCCATTTTTTTTTTCTCCAAAACCGATGAAAACAAGTGAGTTTCGCCTAAAAATTTGGGATGGTTTCGCAAAGAGCTTGAAGAGTTTCTTCGATTTGGTATATTATAGGCCCAAAGAACGATTTCTTCAAAACTTATGGTCAGATTCAACACAGCCTTTTTTTTTTTCCCAAAACCGATGAAAACAAGTGAGTTTCGCCTAAAAATTTGGGTTGGTTGGTTTCACCGCCACCATTTTTTTGTAGAGCTGAAGAGTGCTTCGATTTGGTATATTATAGGCCCAAAGAACGATTTCTCGATCAAAACTTATGGTCATTCAAATCAACATTCTCTCCATTTTTTTTCCTCCAAAACCGATGAAAACAAGTGAATTTCGCCTAAAAATTGGGTTGGTTGGTTTCACCCGCCATTTGTAGAGCTTGAAGAGTGCTTCGATTTGGTATATTATAGGCCCCGCAACGATTTCTGGATCAAAACTTATGGTCAGATTCAACACAGCCCAATTTTTTTTTTTCCAAAACCGATGAAAAACAAGTGAATTTCGCCTAAAAAATTGGGTTGGTTGGGTTTCACCGCCATTTGTAGAGCTTGAAGAGTGCTTCGATTTGGTATATTATAGGCCCCAAAGAACGATTTTTCGATCAAAACTTATGGTCAGATTCAACACAGCTTCTCCGATTTTTTTTTCTCCAAAACCGATGAAAACAAGTGAGTTTCGCCTAAAAATTTGGGTTGTTGGTTTCGCCGCCAGATTTTTGTAGAGCTTGAAGAGTTCTTCGATTTGGTATATTATAGGCCCAAAGAACGATTTCTCGATCAAAATGGTCAGATTATGGTCCAATTTTTTTCCTCCAAAACCGATCAAAACAAGTGAATTTCGCCTAAAAATTGTGAGTTTCGCCCAAAAAAAAGTTCCCAATTTTTCCTCCAAACCAATGAAAAACTTAAAACAAGTGAATTTTTTTTCGCCTAAAAATTGGGTTGTTGGGTTTCGGGTTTCACGCCAGATTTGTAGAGCTTGAAGAGTGCTTCGATTTGGTATATTATAGGCCCAAAGAACGATTTCTCGATCAAAACTTATGGTCAGATTCAACATAGCTTCTCCAATTTTTTTTCCTCCAAAACCGATGAAAACAAGTGAATTTCGCCTAAAAATTGGGTTGGTTGGTTTCGCCCTGCCAGATTTGTAGAGCTTGAAGAGTGCTTCGATTTGGTATATTATTGGCCCAAAGAACGATTTCTCGGATCAAAACTTATGGTCAGATTCAACACAGTTTTTTTTTCTCCGATTTTTTTTTTTCCAAAACCGATGAAAACAAGTGAATTTCGCCCTAAAAATTGGGTTGGTTGGTTTCGCCTTTTTTTCCCAATTTTGTAGAGCTTGAAGAGTGCTTCGATTTGGTATATTATAGGCCCCAAAGAACGATTTCTCGATCAAAACTTAGCGTATTTCATTCAAGATTCAACACAACGCCTCCGATTTTTTTTTTTTCCTCCAAAACCGATGAAAAACAAGTGAGTTTCGCCCTAAAAAATTGGGTTGGTGGGTTTTCACCTTGCCATTTGTAGAGCTTGAAGAGTGCTTCGATTTGGTATATTATAGGCCCAAAGAACGATTTCTCGATCAAAACTTATGGTCAGATTCAACACAGCTTCTCCAATTTTTTTTTCCTCCAAAACTGATGAAAACAAGTGAGTTTCGGCCTAAAAAATTGGGTTGGTTGGTTTCGCCCTGCCAGATTTGTAGAGCTTGAAGAGTGCTTCGATTTGGTATATTATAGGCCCAGCAACGATTTCTGGATCAAAACTTATGGTCAGATTCAACACAGCCTCCGATTTTTTTTTCCTCCAAAACTGATGAAAACAAGTGAGTTTCGGCCTAAAAAATTGGGTTGGTTGGTTTCGCCACCAAATTTGTAGAGAGCTTGAAGAGTTCTTCGATTTGGTATATTATAGGCCCAAAGAACGATTTCTCTCGATCAAAACTTATGGCAGATTCAAATACAGCTTCTCCGATTTTTTTTCCTCCAAAACCGATGAAAACAAGTGAGTTTCGCCTAAAAATTGGGTTGGTTGGGTTTCGCCGCGCCAGATTTGTAGAGCTTGAAGAGTGCTTCGATTTGGTATATTATAGGCCCAAAGAACGATTTCTCGATCAAAACTTATGGTCAGATTCAACACAGCCCTCCAATTTTTTTCCTCCAAAACTGATGAAAACAAGTGAGTTTCGGCCTAAAAATTTGGTTGGTTGGTTTCGCCGCCAGATTTGTAGAGCTTGAAGAGTGCTTCGATTTGGTATATTATAGGCCCAAAACGAAAACTTATGGATTTCAATCGGATCAAAACTTATGGTCAAATTCAAAACAAGTGAGTTTCTCAATTTTTTTTCCTCCAAAACTGATGAAAACAAGTGAATTTCGGCCTAAAAATTGGGTTGGTTGGTTTCGGCTCTGCCAAATTTGTAGAGCTTGAAGAGTGCTTCGATTTGGTATATTATAGGCCCAAAGAACGATTTCTCGGATCAAAATTTATGGCGGTATTCAACACACAGTTCTCCAATTTTTTTTTTCCTCCAAAACTGATGAAAACAAGTGAATTTCGCCTAAAAATTGGGTTGGTTGGGTTTCGCCCCAGATTCAGATTTGTAGAGCTTGAAGAGTTCTTCGATTTGGTATATTATAGGCCCCAAGAGAACGATTTCTATTATAGATCAAAACTTATGGTCAGATTCAATCACAGCCTCCGATTTTTTTTTCCTCCAAAACCGATGAAAAACAAGTGAGTTTCGCCTAAAAATTTGGGTTGGTTGGTTTCACCGCCAGATTTGTAGAGCTTGAAGAGTGCTTCGATTTGGTATATTATAGGCCCAGCAACGATTTCTGGATCAAAACTTATGGTCAGATTTTTTTTCAACAAAACCGATGAAAACAAGTGATTTTTTTTTTTCTCCAAAACCGATAAAACAAGTGAATTTCGGCCTAAAAAATTGGTTTTTGGTTGAGTTTCGCCTAAAAATTGGGTTTGTTGGGTTTGATTTGTAGAGCTTGAAGAGTGCTTCGATTTGGTATATTATAGGCCCCAAGAACGATTTCTCGATCAAAACTTATGGTCAGATTCAACACAGTTCTCCGATTTTTTTTCCTCCAAAACCGATGAAAACAAGTGAATTTCGCCTAAAAAATTGGGTTTGGTTTTTTTCTCACAAATTTGTAGAGCTTGAAGAGTGCTTCGATTTGGTATATTATAGGCCCAAAGAACGATTTCTCGGATCAAAACTTATGGTCAGATTCAACACAGCTTCCCATTTTTTTTTTCCCAAAACCGATGAAAACAAGTGAATTTCGCCTAAAAATTTGGGTTGGTTGGTTTCGCCCGCCAGATTTGTAGAGCTTGAAGAGTGCTTCGATTTGGTATATTATAGGCCCCAAGAACGATTTCTTTCAAAAACTTATGGATCAAAAACTTATGGTCAGATTCAAATTTGGCCCCCCAATTTTTTTTTTATAGGCCCTCCAAACTGATCAAAACTTAAAAACAAGTGAGTTTTTTTTCGCCCAAAAATTTGGGAGTTTGCCTGGGTTTTTTGGTTTCATTTGTATTTGTAGAGCTTGAAGAGTGCTTCGATTTGGTATATTATTGGCCCCGCAACGATTTCTGGATCAAAAGTTATGGCCGTATTCAGTCACAGTTCTCCGATTTTTTTTCCTCCAAAACTGACGAAAACAAGTGAGTTTCGGCCTAAGAATTTGGGTTGGTGGGTTTCGCCGCGCCAGATTTGTAGAGCTTGAAGAGTTCTTCGATTTGGTATATTATAGGCCCTGCAACGATTTCTGGATCAAAACTGATGGCCGTATTCAGTCACAGTTCTCCGATTTTTTTTCCTCCAAAACTGACGAAAACAAGTGAGTTTCGGCCTAAAAAATTGGGTTTGTTGGTTTCGCCCTGCCAGATTTGTAGAGCTTGAAGAGTGCTTCGATTTGGTATATTATTGGCCCCGCAACGATTTCTCGGATCAAAACTTATGGTCAGATTCAACACAGCCTCCAATTTTTTTCTCCAAAACCGATGAAAACAAGTGAGTTTCGCCTAAAAAATTGGGTTGTTGGGTTTCACCTCCAAATTTGTAGAGCTTGAAGAGTGCTTCGATTTGGTATATTATAGGCCCAAAGAACGATTTCTGGATCAAAACTTATGGTCAGATTCAACACAGCTCCGATTTTTTTTTCCAAAAAACTGATGAAAAAAAATTTGGGTTGAGGGTTTCGCCTAAAAATTTGAAGAGTGGTTGGTTTGGTATATTATAGGCCCAAAGAACGATTTGTAAAACTTTGAAGAGTGCTTCGATTTTTTTTTCTAAAACCGATATAAGGCCCAAAAAATTGGGTTTGTTGGTTTTCGGATCAAAAGCTTATGGTTCATTTGGTATATTATAGGCAAAGAACGATTTCTCGGATCAAAACTTGGTCTTCAATTTTTTTTTTTTTTCCTCCAAAACTGACGAAAACAAGTGAGTTTCGGCCTAAGAATTTGGGTTGGTGGGTTTCGCCGCGCCAGATTTGTAGAGCTTGAAGAGTTCTTCGATTTGGTATATTATAGGCCCAAAGAACGATTTCTCGATCAAAACTTATGGTCAGATTCAACACAGCAGTCTCCCAATTTTTTTTTCCAAAACTGACGAAAACAAGTGAGTTTCGGCCTAAAAATTTGGGTTGGTTGGTTTCGCCCCGCCAGATTTGTAGAGCTTGAAGAGTGCTTCGATTTGGTATATTATAGGCCCAGCAACGATTTCTGGATCAAAACTTATGGTCGTATTCAGTCACAGTTCTCCATTTTTTTTCCTCCAAAACTGATGAAAACAAGTGAATTTCGGCCTAAAAAATTGGGTTGGTTGGTTTCGCCGCGCCAGATTTGTAGAGCTTGAAGAGTGCTTCGATTTGGTATATTATAGGCCCAGCAACGATTTCTGGATCAAAACTTATGGTCAGATTCAACATAGCCTCCAATTTTTTTTTTTCCTCCAAAACCGATGAAAAAAAACAAGTGAGTTTCGCCTAAAAATTGGGTTTGTTGGTTTTTTCACAGATTTGTAGAGCTTGAAGAGTGCTTCGATTTGGTATATTATTATAGGCCCAAAGAACGATTTCTGGATCAAAACTTATGGTCAGATTCAACACAGCTTCTCCAATTTTTTTTCCCAAAACCGATGAAAACAAGTGAGTTTCGCCCTAAAAATTTGGGTTTGTTGGTTTCGCCCATTTTTTTGTAGAGCTTGAAGAGTTCTTCGATTTGGTATATTATAGGCCCAAAGAACGATTTCTCGGATCAAAACTTATGGTCAGATTCAACACAGCCTCCATTTTTTTTCCCAAAACTGATGAAAAACAAGTGAGTTTCGCCTAAAAATTTGGGTTGGTTGGTTTTCACCCAGCCATTTGTAGAGCTTGAAGAGTGCTTCGATTTGGTATATTATAGGCCCAAAGAACGATTTCTCGGATCAAAACTTATGGTCAGATTCAAATACAGCTCCCAATTTTTTTTTTTCCTCCAAAACCGATGAAAACAAGTGAATTTCGCCTAAAAATTGGGTTGGTTGGTTTCGCCCTGCCAGATTTGTAGAGCTTGAAGAGTGCTTCGATTTGGTATATTATAGGCCCAGCAACGATTTCTGGATCAAAACTTATGGTCAGATTCAACACAGCTTCTCCATTTTTTTTTCCTCCAAAACTGATGAAAACAAGTGAATTTCGGCCTAAAAATTGGGTTGGTTGGTTTCGCCCTGCCAGATTTGTAGAGCTTGAAGAGTGCTTCGATTTGGTATATTATAGGCCCAAAACGATTTTTTCGGATCAAAATTTATGGTCAGATTCAACACAGCTTCTCCGATTTTTTTTCCTCCAAAACTGACGAAAACAAGTGAGTTTCGGCCTAAGAATTTGGGTTGGTGGGTTTCGCCGCGCCAGATTTGTAGAGCTTGAAGAGTTCTTCGATTTGGTATATTATAGGCCCCAAGAACGATTTCGGATCAAAACTTATGGTGGTCAGATTCAACACAGCCCTCCGATTTTTTTTCCTCCAAAACTGACGAAAACAAGTGAGTTTCGGCCTAAGAATTTGGGTTGGTGGGTTTCGCCGCGCCAGATTTGTAGAGCTTGAAGAGTGCTTCGATTTGGTATATTATAGGCCCAGCAACGATTTCTGGATCAAAACTTATGGTCAGATTCAACATAGCTTCTCCATTTTTTTTTCCTCCAAAACTGATGAAAACAAGTGAATTTCGGCCTAAAAAATTGGGTTGGTTGGTTTCGCCCTGCCAGATTTGTAGAGCTTGAAGAGTGCTTCGATTTGGTATATTATTATAGGCCCAAAGAACGATTTCTCGGATCAAAACTTATGGTCAGATTCAACACAGTTCCCATTTTTTTTCCTCCAAAACCGATGAAAAAACAAGTGAATTTCGCCTAAAAATTTGGGTTTTTGGTTTTGGCCCGATTTGTTTGTAGAGCTTGAAGAGTGCTTCGATTTGGTATATTATAGGCCCAAAGAACAACGAAAACTTTTTGGATCAAAACTTATGGTCAGATTCAAAATTTACAGCCTCCAATTTTTTTTTCCTCCAAAACTGATGAAAACAAGTGAATTTCGCCTAAAAATTGGGTTTGTTGAGTTTCCCGCCAGATTTTGTAGAGCTTGAAGAGTTCTTCGATTTGGTATATTATAGGCCCAAAGAACGATTTCTGATCAAAACTTATGGTCAGATTCAACACAGCTCTCCAATTTTTTTTTTCCTCCAAAACCGATGAAAACAAGTGAGTTTCGCCTAAAAATTTGGGTTGGTTGGTTTCACCCACCATTTTGTAGAGCTTGAAGAGTGCTTCGATTTGGTATATTATAGGCCCAAAGAACGATTTCTCGGATCAAAACTTATGGTCAGATTCAAAACACAGCTTCTCCAATTTTTTTTTCCTCCAAAACCGATGAAAACAAGTGAATTTCGCCTAAAAAAATTGGGTGGTTGGTTTCGGTTCGCCAGATTTGTAGAGCTTGAAGAGTGCTTCGATTTGGTATATTATAGGCCCAAAGAACGATTTCTCGGATCAAAACTTATGGTCAGATTCAACACAGCTTCCCATTTTTTTTTTTTTTCTCCAAAACCGATGAAAACAAGTGAATTTCGCCTAAAAATTTGGTTTGTTGGTTTCGCCCCAGATTTGTAGAGCTTGAAGAGTGCTTTGGTATATTATAGGCCCAAAGAACGATTTCTCGGATCAAAACTTATGGTCAGATTCAACATACGATTTTTTTTCCTCCAAAACCGATGAAAACAAGTGAGTTTCGCCCAAAAATTGGGTTGTTGGGTTTCACGCCCGCCAGATTTGTAGAGCTTGAAGAGTCTTCGAATATTATAGGCCCAAAGAACGATTTCATCAAAACTTATGGTCAGATTCAACAACATTTTTTTTTTTTTTCCTCCAAAACCGATGAAAACAAGTGAGTTTCGCCTAAAAATTGGGTTGTTGGGTTTCGCCAATTTGTAGAGCTTGAAGAGTGCTTTTTGTAGAGGCTTGAAGAGTTCTTCAAAATTGGTATATTATAGGCCCCAAAAACTGATGAAAACAAGTGATTTCGCCTAAAAATTTGGGTTGGTTGGTTCAAAATTTGTGGGCCCAAAGAACGATTCTGATCAAAACTTATGGTCAGATTCAACACCGATTTTTTTTTTTTTCCTCCAAAACCGATGAAAACAAGTGAGTTTCGCCTAAAAATTTGGGTTGGTTGGTTTTCACCGCCAGCAGATTTGTAGAGCTTGAAGAGTGCTTCGATTTGGTATATTATAGGCCCAAAGAACGATTTCTCGATCAAAACTTATGGTCAGATTCAACATAGCTTCTCCAATTTTTTTTTTCCTCCAAAACCGATGAAAACAAGTGAATTTCGCCTAAAAATTTGGGTTGGTTGGTTTCACCGCCATTTTTGTAGAGCTTGAAGAGTGCTTCGATTTGGTATATTATAGGCCCAAAGAACGATTTTTCGGATCAAAACTTATGGTCAGATTCAACACAGCTTCTCCGATTTTTTTCTCCAAAACCGATGAAAACAAGTGTGAATTTCGCCTAAAAATTGGGTTGGTTGGTTTCGCCGCCGATTTGTAGAGCTTGAAGAGTTCTTCGATTTGGTATATTATAGGCCCAAAGAACGATTTCTCGATCAAAACTTATGGTCAGATTCAACACAGCTTCTCCGATTTTTTTCCAAAACCGATGAAAACAAGTGAATTTCGCCCTAAAAATTTGGGTTGTTGGTTTCCTCCGCCAAATTTGTAGAGCTTGAAGAGTTTCTTCGATTTGGTATATTATAGGCCCCAAAGAATTTTTCTCGGATCAAAACTTATGGTCAGATTCAACAGCTTCTCCAATTTTTTTTCCTCCAAAACCGATGAAAACAAGTGAGTTTCGCCTAAAAATTGGGGTTGGTTGGGTTTCGCCAAATTTGTAGAGCTTGAAGAGTGCTTCGATTTGGTATATTATAGGCCCAAAGAACGATTTCTCGATCAAAACTTATGGTCAGATTCAACACAGCCTCCAATTTTTTTTCCTCCAAAACCGATGAAAACAAGTGAATTTCGCCTAAAAATTTGGTTGTTGGTTTCACCCAGACCATTTGTAGAGCTTGAAGAGTGCTTCGATTTGGTATATTATAGGCCCAAAGAACGATTTCTCGGATCAAAACTTATGGTCAGATTCAACACAGCTTCTCCATTTTTTTTTCCTCCAAAACCGATGAAAACAAGTGAATTTCGCCTAAAAAATTGGGTTGGTTGGTTTCGCCGCCAGATTTTGTAGAGCTTGAAGAGTGCTTCGATTTGGTATATTATAGGCCCAAAGAACGATTTCTATATTATAGGATCAAAACTTATGGTCAATATTCAACATCAACAAAAATTTTCAATTTTTTTCCTCCAAAACTCTATAGAACAAGTCAAAAATTGTTGTTACAATTTTCTATCTATCTCATATTTAAAGAGTAGAAGTCAAACTTCAAAATAGGATCAAATCCTTATCTCCGATTTTGAATTTTGAACAAAAATTTCCTTCCCCTTATCCTCTTAATGGCTGGCCACCCTAGGGATTTATCCCTTTGTGTGTGGCACCTCAATAAGATAGGGAAAGAAGATATTTTATCCATTATCCAGTAGTTCAATTTTAATTCAGATTCAAATTCGAATTTAAGTCAAACTTAAATTAATTTGAATTCTAAATTAAACAACTTATCAAATAAGTTTAAATGGATAAAGCTAGATATGTTCAAATTCAAATTTAAATAATCTCATTATTTAAATAATAATTAATTCTCAATTAATTATTCTTGAGTATTTAATTTTAGAATTCTGTAATTCTAAAATTCCCATTTTACCCTTTGTGTCCGGTAGAATTACAAGGACGACGCGGGGACTAATGGACCTATAATTCGAGCTCCAATAAAATTAATAATTAATTAAACACTTTAATTAATTAATTAATTCTATTAATTCTAATAGTTACTCCACTATAAACTTGGAATTGCACTCTCGGAATTATAGACATTAATTAATTCTAAATTGTGAAGTGTCCATTTGATATAGTCATTGCATATAGATCGATCCTCCATAAATAATTCATAATTAGAGTCAGGTAGAATCCGTTAACCTCTCTAATTACATCTTTATCCTTGAGTACCATTGATTCTCTAATGGATAGTGATTCATAAAACACATTCATGAACCGTAGCGCTCTTACTAATCCAAGTACCGAATCAACACTCAAGAGAATTATTTATCTGCTTCTCTCTCTCGAAGGAATGGATTCCATCTCGTATAATAACATTCCCACTACCAATTTCATTATGTCTCCAAAATACAAGGAATAGGATTCAGGGGTCTCGGAATCCGTGCAGAGTAAATCAAAAGACATAAATCCATAAATAGGAGTTTGTTAAGAACTCGGGATTAAGATCATTCTATATATGACCATCAAGAGACTCAATTAGAATTTCTATGCTTAACGGAAATTATTAGAAATTCATATTGTGTCTCGTCCATGTTCCACATAATCTCATTATACGAAATACACTCATTCAATATCTCGCCATATTAACAGTGCGGATAACACCGTTCCATTCTAAATGGGAATCACATGTATTAATAATGTTTCAATTAAAGATTCCGAACTTTAATTAAATTCATTATGAACAGTTACTTTTGATTATTATCCTTAAACATTATCCTCTTGTATATAACACTTATATACAATGTTTAAGGTTACATAAATAATCAAGGAATTTTATTTGATATTCATAAAATATTCATAAATATATGCACATAAAATGATGAATAATCTATTTTATTAAATAAATAATAAATATCCTTTTACATCTCATGCTTTCAGGACACTATTCCGAACAATCTCCCACTTGTCCTAAAGTAGGTGTGTCATGTCTCTAATCCCAAACCCATCTAAGTGCCGATCAAAAACATTCAATGGCAATGTCTTGGTGAACGGGTCAGCAAAAGGTTGTCCTCGACGCGATCTTGAACCGCTACATCGCCTCTATCCACAATGTCTCGATCGGGTGATACTTCCTTTCTATATGTTTCGCACTCTTATGGCTTCTAGGTTCTTTTGAATTAGCCACTGCTCCACTTTGTTGTCACAAAGTGAGCTTAATTGGCTTATCCATATCTCGGAACAACTTCCAGATCGATTAAGAACTTCCCCGAGCCATGTAGCTTCTTTTTTGGCTTCTGGCTGCAACATATTCAACTTCCATGGTAGAGTCAAGAACACACTTTTTGCTTTATACTTCTCCATACAACGGCTCCTCCATTAAGAGTGAACACGGATCCGGATGTCGACTGTCGACTATCTCTATCCGATTGGAAATCGAGAATACATGTATCCGGTGAGAGACAGATCTTCTCCGAATATACCAACATATAGTTTCTCATTCTCCTAAGATACTTGAGAATACACTTTATCGCAAACCCAATGATCCAATCACAGGTTGGACCGGTAGCGACCGACTACTCCCACTTGATAGCGTATATCTGGTCTTGTACACAACATGGCATACATAAGGCTTCCCACAGTAGGGCGTGGGGATACCTTCTCATATCTTCTTCCCTCTGCGGGGTCTTTGGACATTGCTCCTTAGAAAGATGAATACCATGCCTAGAAGGCAAATTCCCTTTCTTGGAGTTTTGCATCGAATACCTAGACAACACTTTGTCTATATAAGATGCTTGTGATAACGCTAAAAGCTTTTTCTTGCGATCTCGAATAATCTTGATCCCAAGAACATAGCTTGCCTCTCCTAAATCTTTCATTTGGAATTGGCTGGCTAACCACTCCTTTACATCTGTCATCATTCCCACATCATTCCCAATGAGTAGGATGTCATCGACGTAAAGAATTAAGAAGACTACTTTCTCTTCTTTCTTGTACTTGTAGACGCATGGTTCATCAATGTTTTGATCAAATCCATAAGACTTTATAGCCTCATCAAACCTGATGTTCCATGATCTAGAAGCCTGCTTCAGTCCATAAATGGACCTTTGCAGTTTGCAGACTTTCTGCTGTTGGCCTTCCTCTATGTAACCCCCCTGGGTGATCTATATAGATGGTTTCATCATGATAGCCATTCGGAAAAATTTGTCTTGACGTCCATCTGCCATATCTCATAGTCAAAATATCTTTTAATGGCCAGGAGTATCCGGATGGACTTAAGCATGGCTACCGGCGAGAAAGTTTCGTCATAGTCAACTCCCTCCTTTTGGGTATAACCCTTAGCCACTAGCCTTGCTTTATAAGTCTCTACTTTTCCATCCGCTCCTCTCTTTCTCATTGAAGATCCACTTGCATCCAATGGGTTTTACCCTTGGTAGATCTACAAGTTGCCAGATCGAGTTAGAGTGCATAGACTCCATCTCGAGTTTCATAGTCGCTTGCCATTCTTCCTTATCGTAATCATCCATCGCATCCCTAAAGGTCGATGGATCCTCCTTACCATCATCGGCGGTGGACGATTTGGGCTTCCCGGTATAACGGTCGGGTAACCTGCTTACCCTCCCACTACGACGAGGTGCCATAGGAGTCTGATCAGGAACTGTGGTCTTTTCTCTGAGTGGTCCGACAACTCTTGTTGAATGTGGTCTGAACTCATCGGAAAGTAACTCTTCTAATACTATCTTACTTCTGGGCTTGAAACCTATCATATAGTCATGCTGCAGAAATGTGGCATTTGTCGATACAAACACCTTTTGATCTGCTTGACTATAAAACAGTCCTCCTCTTGTCCCTTGTGGGTATCCCACAAAGATGCATACTTCTGACCTTAGTTCCAACTTCCTGGTCTTTTGCCTCAGCACGTGTGCTGGACTCCCTCATATGCGAATGTGTCTCATACTAGGTTTTTGACCATTCCACAACTCTAGGGGTGTCTTAGGTATAGATTTAGATGGAATTAGATTCAGAATATACATAGCGGTTTTTAGGGCATAACCCCAAAAGGAAGTAGGCAGTGAAGAATAACTCAACATTGATCTTATCATGTCGAGCAAAGTTCGATTTCTCCTTTCGGTCACACTATTCTGTTGTGGTGTACCGGGCGTAGTCAATTGGGATACCGCACCTTCTTCAATCAAGAAATCCCTGAACTCTTGGTCTAGGTATTCACCCCCTTGATCTGATCGAAGTGTCTTGATTGGTTTACCTAATTGTTTTTCAACTTATGCTCGGAATTCTCTAAACTTTCCAAAAGTTTCAGATTTCCGTTGCATCAGGTAAACATAACCATATCTCGAATAGTTGTCAATAAAGGTGACGTAATATTCGTAACACCCTCTAGCTTGGACGTTTAACGGTCAACATACATCTGAATGTATCAGCTGTAGGGGTTCTGTAGCTCTTACTCCTTTTGTTGTAAAAGGTCTTCTGGTCATTTTACCTTCCAAACAAGATTCACAGACTTGAAGCTCGCCAACTTTTAGCTCGCGCAAAGGACCATCCTTTACCAGTCTTTCAATCCTATTTAGGTTAATGTGACCAAGTCTAAGGTGCCACAGATATGTGTTATTTTCGTGAGAAATCTTTTGCTTTTTATTCTTAGGTTCGGCAACTCTGAACATTTCAGTGTTAAGCAGTGAATTAGGTATTGGTATTATACAATATAAACCATCATCCAGACGTCCAAAACAAATATTTAAACCATTTCGAGAAATATGAACAAATTCATTATCAAAATAAACATTAAATAATTGTTCAAATAATTTGGCTACAAAATCAAATTTCTGCGAATGTCTGGAATAAAAAAAACATTGTTCAAAACTAAAAATTTATTTTCCCTAAAACGAAGTCTAACTTCTCCCACTGTTTTTGCCGAAACTCTTGCGCCATTGCCTACTTTCATCGTGTAGTCCCCAACGGCTAGCTCGGTGTAAGAACTAAGACTCTACAAAGAGAAACAAACATGATTATTCGCTCCTGAAGCAATTATCCAGGCTGAGGTATCACCCTCTACTAAACATGTTTCAAGGACTAGTAAATCTGATTTACCTTGTTCTTTTTTCTCCTTCGCTTTTCCCTGGTTCTGGTTTTTCCTTTTGTTTTTACCAGGAGTTCCTGCAACTACAACATTTGCTTCTCCTCCCCTTCTTTTGTTGGTGGATTTGAAGTTTTGCAGGTCATTCATGAGTTCAGTGAGATTGCACTTCTTTTTGTTCATAACAAAGTTGTTCACAAACTCATGAAAGTCAGGGGATAGGCTTTCTAGGATGATGCCAACTTGGGTGGCTTCAGCGATTCTAGCACCATTGAGCTCCGCATCGTGGAGGTGATCAATCATGTTCAAAACATGTGCCTTGACTGAAGAACCTTTCTTCATCTTATCGTTCATGAAAGCCCTTACGGCATCCAAATGAGCCTTTTCAGAAGGAGCGCCGAACATGGCTTCTAGAGACTCCATTATCTCATAAGCAGTCTCCATCTCCTCATGCTTCTTGCGAAGCACATCGCTCAAGCTGGCTAGCATAAAGCACTTTGCTTTATTGTTGGCCTTGATCCAATGATCAAAAGGCTCCCTTGCGGTTTTGGATGCATTAGCCGAGGGTTTAGGAGGACATTCCTCCGCTAGGACAAACTTATAGTCTTCGCAGACCAATAGTATATTCATGTTACTTTTCCACTTAGCATAATTATCACCGTTTAATTTTTCAGTCGCTAATAGTGTGATTATGGGATTCGACATATTGCTGGGAATAAATAGAATATTCATCTAATCAATTTATGTGCATGAATATCAAGGCATGTTAATTTTGGAACAATTAAATATGATGCATGATGCACATGAAAAATTCATAAATCATGTTTTAATTTTGGGTGCCAACGATAATTCAATTTACCACGATTATAGTGCCGTCGTAGGGTAGG
>JABXEQ010000100.1:0-21044 GCA_012066045.3 Morus alba | reverse complement strand
CTAACTTTTTTTAAAAAAAGAAAGGTGTTTATTTAGAAAGAAAGGTTATTTTACCAATTTTACCATATTAAATAGTCACCCTAACAAATTTCTCCTTCCTCCTCTGTCGATTTCATCGTTAGAATAAAGAAAAAAAAAAACCCTAATTTCAGCTCAGAGAAGCCGAACCAGAGAGAAAAGGGGCAAACAAGAAAATGGGAGGAAAATGCCCTCACAGAAGAGTCAAGAAGAGAAGGTACTCTCACAAGACCGCGCGCCGCACCAAGTTTCTCGTCAAAGATATCCTTTTTCTTTCTCTCTCTCTCTCTCGGTCGATCGATATTTTCTCTGGCTTTCTATCTGATTTTCCTTCTCGTTTCTTTTCTTTTTCAAGTATTGCTCTTATTATTGTTATTTTTCATTCGAATTTTCCTTGACGAAAAATCGATCACGCGATGACATGGTATACGATGAGCTGAAGAAGCCGGAGGAGGTGAAGAAGCCGTTGCCTGTTGACGAGGACCTCCCGGGGATGGGCCAGTATTACTGCGTACACTGCGAGTATGAATTTCTTTTTTGTTTCTCGTGTTTGGTTGCCGAGAAAATAATGTGAAAGGTTCAGGAAATTTGGGAGTTTTAGAAACGGAAACGAGAAAATTATGCTTATCTGAGGATTAAATAGAATCAAAGTTTAGGTTTTTAAAGAATTAGGCTTTGCAATTATCTTAACCAGGTTATTCTTTCTCGTTTTTGTTTTTCATGTTTGGTTGCCGAGAAAGAATGTGAAAGGTGTAGGAAATTGGGGAGTTGTAGAAATGAAAACGTGAAAGTTATGCTTAGCTGAGGTTAAATAGAATAAAGTTTAGGTTTTTAAAGAATTGGGCTTTAGAATTAACTTAGCTAGGTTTGAGTTCTTTGATTCTGTGTTTAATTGTTGATTAAAATGGTTTCTTTTCATGTGCAGCCGATACTTCGCTAATGTGACCGTTAGAGATGAGCATTTCAAAACAAAGCGTCACAAGAAGCGGTAAGTAAATTAATCTTGCTCTTATCATTTTCCTTTGTTTGTGTTTTCTGTTTGACGTTTTGTGTTTTGTTTTAATTGTTAATTGTGCTTGTTTAGATGATAAATGGGGACTTTGTTCTTATAATAGTTGTTTGATTTTAAAAAATTTGATCAAACTAACTCAGAGAAGGTGCATTTTCACGTTGGAAATGTCATCATGTGTTCACTCTTTATATCAAATATCCTGGGAACATAAATCATATTGAAGATATCATGGTCATAAGAGAGTTCATTTATTTTGATTTTTATGAATTCTATGGGGTTGAGGAGCTAAATACTCCTCTACTGGTTTATAGTGTTATCATATTGTTGTTCAAGTTGAGAAGTTGAGAACCTACTATACTTCATCAGTAAAACATAGACTAAGATAGGGAAAGAACAAGAGTAGTAATGGACCGGTTTCGGTAGTGATTTGTGTGCGTGGCTATTCATAAATTGTTGGCAGGATTGCTTCGACCCATGGAAGCCTCTGATTTCATTTATGAAAAGGGTAGTTGAATTCACTGCTTCATACTTGTGACATTGGAATTCGATTTACATTAGCTTTCACATCTTGTTCGAGAACTTTTGACGCCATTGCATGGTGGTGATTTCCTTTTCCTTGAATGTCTTTTGCTGATGCAGTTTGAAACTGATGATGGGACCAGCACCACACACCCAACTCGATGCCGACTTAGCAGGTGGAATGGGAATGCCAGATAATGGCCCGAAGCTTATGTCCATGTGAAGCCGTGAACAACCTGTTTTTGTTTCTTTCTTTTATCGGTTTAGAACTTTAGAAGATGAGGGATACAAGGCTGATCTTTAAACAGAAAAAGCTACCTTGTAGTTGTGAGAGAGTTACCTTTCTATAAAGTTTTTAGTTTCTTAAAAAAAAAAAAAATGTGCTAGTGGTAAATCAATTTTGTTCTTTGTATTCTTATGATTTATTATTTCCTAATCAATTAAATCATCTTTTGTTTACTATACGCGTTCTTTTTCTTTCCCCTCTTGTTATAACTACTATTACGCATATCGCAAACAACCAATTATCCTACGCTTTCTAGTAAAGTCTCACTAGTGATGCCATGTTTAAAGAAATGCTCATGAACCACACTAAGCAAACCAAGAAATAGCATGTATAGTTAGTACTCTTCTTGCGGTTATCATAGTGACATGGCATAGTTAGTTCTCTACTTACTTTTTTTTTTTTTTTTTTTTTTTTGCGATCAAACAATTATAGTAGCAATTGCCTTGCAAAGTCCCACTTGTAAGTTGTAACACAAAATATGAGAGGGAGCAATGCTTACTGCTTAAACATTAAGGTGATCATCGAATTACCATCAGTTTTGTAGCAAGAATCATTTACACTAGTGCATTGAGTTGCCTTAAGAAAGAAAAAAAAATGTCACTTTAACGTTTGAAAGTCCTGTCTGCAAAGCAATACAATCATACGCTCTGTCATGAAGCTGTGGAAAGTGTTCTTTCTCACTCATCTACTCAAAGTTGATGAGAAGAGTTTTCTTTTATATTGTATATGTAAAAAGGTTTCCTACATTATTAGCCTACAACGTAGTTTATTTCCCGTGAACATGTAAGTTTGAGCTGATTTTGTCCAATGAATGGGTTTCCTCAGCTTTCCACTTGCTTGAAAGTTGAAACGTAATTGCTTGACAAGACTTCAAAATATGAACATATAAGGCCTCGTCTGGTAACATTTTCGTTTTTTAATTTTTTAAAACGAAAAGCTTAAATGTTTGGTAACTTCCATTTATTTTCCGTCATCGAACGGTTACAAACGGTTGTGTTTAATGATTGTCTAAACACAACTGTTTCTAGTTACTAGCTCTAACTTGAGATTCACAGCCATAAAGTCTACAGAGATTTAGAATGGCTTGGAAGTTTTCTCAATGGCTTGGTAGTTTTCTCACTTTACTATCCTTTGTTATAATCAGAAGAAGAACGAAAACTTACGAAAACGGTTGCAGACATAGTTTAACGGTAAGAATAAAAACTTAAGGTAACAGACATAGCTTAACAATAATTTTACATCTGACTCCACCATAAAGTGAAGAGTTTGAATCACCATCCCAAGTTCAAAAAAAAAAAAAAAAAGAATGGAGACGCTGATATAGCATCTTTACAGTAGAATTCTAACGTCCTATAAGGTGGAAGCTGTAGATTTAATATGTCCAAGGACTAAAGCTTTTAATCAGTTTCCTCTTTGTCCTCTCCGCTTGAGATTCTATTTCTGGTGCCTAATGTTCCCATTTTCCCTCTCTTTTCCCTCTCTTTTCTTTTCTTCTGATCCGGGTTCATTTTATCTACACTGTGGCTTTGGCTTTTAGTAGGCTGTCTTTGTTACCAAATTAGCTGTTTTAGGCAAGAGTTGTCAGTTGCTTCCATTGTCTTTGTCCGACTAAAAACAAGCAGCCTATCATACTTCTTCAGACATTTAAAAGTGCCAATGTTTGATGTAATCATCTAATTTTTTTTTATCTAGGTGAGGAAAATATAGAATGATGAGGACAGACAGTTTTTTTTTTTTAGAAATTTTTATTATGGGTTAGTTTAGTAGTATCATAGATTTTAAAAATTACTCTTACAAAAATCAGTCCAGTGTTTAGTAAACTGTAATTATACAAGTATTAATTCTAGAGATTTTATGAAATTTTTATTAATTGTACTTCAAGATGATTGCTTGTACAATGTAAAAGTTAAAATTGCTTCTAGACTCGCTTCGATTTTGATTGTAAACTTTTCAAAATTCTTTAAGAACTACTTTTTATAATTTTACCAAAACACAAATTTCAACTGTGGATGGCTAGAAAATTAATTTTGGGCTCTAAGAATCACTACTAAATATATTTTGAGCCCGTTTAGTTTGTTGATTCGAATTTTTAATTCGAGTTGAGATGTTACTTTATGTGAGAGTTTTTTTAGATGTGACTATTTTCGAGAGTTTTTTTTTATAATAAAGCCTCGAATTCTAAACTTAAATCGGTAAAATGAACATGTTTAGTATAGATTCTCTCTAATCCAAATAACTACGAGGGAGCGAGATTGAGTTGTATAGATAATTTTGGATCCCTCCTCGCTCACTTCACGGATTTGAGTTTTCAATTCGAGCTTAAATGTGAATTTTTTAGAGCTTTTACTATAATAAAAAAGTTAGATGTGACATTTCTAAAAAAGCTTTTCTTTAAAAACTTAAAAAACAAAAACTCGAATTGGTAAAATAAACGGCTCCCTCTCCTTTTTAACCGTTATGTTTCCAGATGCCAATTCTTGTCCTGAATTACTTTTTCAATACAACATGCCAAAGCAATTATACCTACGAGGGTTCAAATTCTTCTATTGCTGCCTGACTTCAAGCATCATTATGCAGAGTAAAATCATTGCTGTCTGAGGTTGTATGATCAAATGTTTCAATTTCCTTTTTTTTTTTTTTTTTTTTTTTGTCACTCCTATCTACATTTCTTCTTTTTTCATCCTAAATCCTGACAGCGGAAAAGAATTTTGCATTGTCAGTAAAAACAGTCATTATAATCTGCTTGTCCCTGACCAAAATGAAGGTGTGTTAGTTATGACTTTCCACTATGTCAAATATATATATATATATATATATATATATATAGGTATGGTGTGACAGTCGTAGCAGATGTAATATTTTTCACATAAATATATTTTTTAATACAATATGATAATATTAAAGCAAGTTACATGTAATATGATGAGAGGTTACATTTAATTGAGTATTACCTTTTGATAAAATGAATGTTATATGAATACACAAATGACATTTATATATATATATATATTTATTTATTTATTTATTTATTTGGAGCATTCATCTCAGATTTCACTTGAATCTCAAATCAATAAATTAGAGTAGGACAGTTTGTGTCACTCATTATTTTGACTGAGATGTACAATGTACATATTGCTCATTATTTAAATTTAATTATTAAATTAAATGGGGATGAATGAACCAAAAAAAATCCAAAACAATGGACCAGGCAGTCACAGTAGGCCACTTCTATTGAACCCCATCTCTGGCCACTCACATCCTTTGTGTTATATTTCTCACCAACAAAGAGATTAGGTGGTGGGATCCCACAAATCTGTCATTTTCTTTAACCATGATCCACTCTTTTCTTTCTTTCCTTCTTTTTTTGTTTCTTTTTTTCCTCTCCACGCTTGTCCATCACTGGTCACTATGTTTGGCGTGTTCAACTCTCTTATCATCTCTCGAGTCTTTTTCCAATTTCTGCTTTAATCAGTTCGGTAGTATTTTCTCCCATTGCTTTCTTGTCTTTGAAACTCATGCACATGTGCAAGCCACATGTGGACTTTCAGCTCAATAATGGTGTTCCCCACAAGGCTCTTCTCATAAAGATATGCATATCCAATTGGGATCAAAACCCAGGCGGTTTGGTATTTGCTTCTGAACTAAAAATCATTAACATTTTGTCAGCAGCATGTTTACTCTTCCGAGGTCCACATCCAAAGCCATTATATCCACTTCCATATAGGTTGTGATCATATTACATATGGTGAATATACTCTTGATTCCATGCATGATTTTGTGGCCAAATGAAGTTTGCCATATTTAGGTTTTTTAAAGCGCAAATTGTGTATTATTTTGTAAGATCTGGGCCCCATATTGCCCGGCGCAAAAACTTTTCAAGCATTAAATGATGGTAGAGAATGAATCAGTTAAGAGACCGAGTGGTTACTAAATACGAGGTCAAACAGTCTCACCGCTCAAACCGAAAATGAAGTTATGTTTTTTTCCAGATGAGATTTTAACGGTCGGATGAACAGAATGATTAATTTAAGATAATTTAGTAGACAAAGAGTTATTAGAGGACACTTTAAAAGTTAAGAATTAAAATGAGATTCGACCAAAATTTTGGGATTAAAATGGAACTAACCTTATGTTTAATTAACTAATGAAAATATTGGAATGAAATTGATGGTGTTACTCATAAAGCCCCAATAGAAATTTCAAAATCTACTCAGAAAATCTTTTATAAAAAGTTCTATTTAGTGGCATTTTTATTATTATTATTCTATAGTATAATCGACCAAAAAAAATAAAAATTTGTCATTCCACAGTCCTGACCTTGCAATTTGCCTTAAAGAGATGTCGTTTTTCTCTGTTCCTTACGCTTCATATTGTTCTCTACAAACCATGAGTTGACAAAGATAGATGCACAAGTGTCATTAACTCTATGTTATCATCTATTTCAATCTTACGTATTGCTTGTTATCATTGTCCTTGAGAGGTCCATAAAGACAACATATACGGTAAGAGATTAAAAAGGAGGATAATAGACATACTATACCAAAATAAGAAAGAGAAAAATAAAACAAAACCAAAAATCACAAGGCGTATATGGATGAATATACTCCTTTTTTTTTTTTTTTTACTGGTATTTTGTTCACCTTTACTTGCCTTCTCTTTCCTTATCTTCTTTTGGTCTTGCTGAAGAAGTTGAACTTGAGGCCATTCCAATAACCTGGCTGTGTGTGAACCTTTGTAGTTGTATCATTCTTGCATAACACCCATCAGGGTAATTCTTTAATAGATGGGAGTGTGATCCTTGCTCAGCCACTTTCCCATCATCAATCACTGCAATGACATGGGCATTCCTAATGGTTGAAAGCCTGTGTGCAACCACAATTGTTGTCTTTCCCGAGCAGGCACGCTCTAGAGCCTCTTGAACGGATCTTTCAGACTCAGCATCAAGTGCACTAGTGGCCTCGTCAAGCAGCATAAGCTCTGCCTTCCTCACCAATGCCCGGGCAATCGCGATTCTTTGTTTCTGTCCCCCAGATAATTGGACTCCTCTCTCACCAACAAAAGTTTTGTATCCATCAGGCAATGAGGCTATGAACTTGTGGGCATTGGCCAAAGTTGCAGCCTCTATAATTTCCGCCTCAGTTGCGAATTCATGCCCGTATGCAATGTTTTCATATATGGTTGTAGCAAAAGACACGGCTCCTGAGGCACCACTGCAATGTGCTTTCTGAGTGACTTGAGATTGTACTTTGCAATGTCTTTCCCGTCAATCATGATCCTGCCTGATGTTGGGTCATAGAACCGCTGTACCAATGCAATAACCGAGCTCTTTCCACACCCACTAGGACCAACAAAGCGCAAGAGTTTTTCCTGCTCGAGCGCCAGAGTGAGGTCACGGAAGACGGGGACATCAGGGCGAGTAGGATAAGAGAAAGTCCACATGTTTGAATTCAACCTCTCCACGCAGGCCGGGTCAGGAGCTGCTGTGGCATCAGGTCATCAGGTTCTATTTCAGTTTGGCGATCAAGAAGTTCAAATACTGATTGCATAGCTCGACCACCCTTGATGAAATCAGGAGCTAAGGTCAGCGTCTCGGCTGCTCCATTGGCAGAGACCATTAGGACCATGAAAACTCTGATGGTCTTTGAGAAATCAGAGATCCCGTGCTTTACAAGCCATGAAGCGTACCAAAGACCAAGAGCATAAGAAGCATAGAGTGCAAACTGAGCTACCCCAAATCCACTTCCAGCAATCTGACCCTTCCAGAAGCAGCGGCGTAGCGGAGTCTCGAGGTTAGTGGTGAAAATACCAACAATTTTTTCCTCTGAATTGAAGGCGGCAACAGTCCCTCACGTTGGCTATGGCCTCCCAGCTAGTTGGGTACCCTTGGCATGGGCAGCTTCAAGGTCTCCAGAGAAACCAGTCATAAACATTTTCTGCCAAAGCCAACAAGAAATTATTATACAAAAATTTGTACTACATGAAAAATTCGTAAAATTGATTACATATGCTGCATTTCTGGTGTTTTAGCCCCAACAATTCTGAAAGCAATGCATGCTAGAGGCACTAGTTGGGAAAAAAACAAACCTGTAAAACAGTGGCAAGAAGCGACCACAGGGAAGACAGCCTCGGCACAAGGGCAAGAGCGCCACTGAAGAACGAAACCGGCTGTGCATGCGACTAACATAAGCGCTGTGTTCTGTACAATTACCAAATCCTGTCTCCTATGGCTGATCTAACATTGTTGGCATCAAGAGCCAGCCTTGCTGCAACTCTAGCACTCTCATTTTCCTCCTGATCGAACCATGCCATTTCATTTTTTTTTCACGGCTGCCAGCATTTTCTCCCTCACGCTTTTTTTAGGTTCTCTCCCACAATGTCCCAGAAGAAATGTTGTAGCGTGTTGAAGAGAAGTGCCGCCGATGAAAGCCCGATCAACAGATAGCAATACTTTCCAATTTGTTTGATCATGTAAGCGTGATCAGGGTTGTAGTAAACACTGAGAACAGCACTTAGGACATATGCAAAGAATGCACTTAGAGAGCCACATACAATAGAACCAATGGAACCAACTAAAGCGTAAACCCATTCAGGTGAATTCATTTTTGCCAGGCGCCAGAAAGAACTAGCTTGCTCCTTAAAGGGAAGCTTTTTCAAGCGTGGTGGGGCACGAGGCATCAAGAGAGACTAAAATCAGATGTCGAGAAGTCAGACGAGCCGGCGGGGAGTATGGTGATCGACCATATGAGGAATTTCGAGCAATTATTGGTGAGCTAACTGAGTTTCTGGCACTAGAAGGCCTGCAAATGCAGAACTTTAATCAGCATTTCATTACGTAAAAAATATTGATAATCAGAGAGTATACGGGTGATACCTAGCACTACTCTTCCTGGCATTGTTGAGAGCAGTCTCATGTGCCATCTCCTGCATTCTTATGAGCTTGGCGTACATGCCATTTTCTCCTTTGGCAATGAGCTCGTCATGGGTTCCGATTTCGGAAACAGACCCTTGCTGCAGCACAGCCACAAGGTCAGCCTTGCGAATGGTTGAGAGGCGATGGGCAATGACAAGTGTTGTCCTCCCTATCATGAACCGATCAAGGGCCTCTTGTACCAACTTCTCAGACTCAGAGTCCAAAGCACTTGTTGCCTCATCTAATAACAAAGATTGCAGGGTTTTCAGCATTGCCCTTGCTATGGCTATCCGCTGTTTCTGCCCTCCAGAGAGCTGCAATCCCTCTCCCCTACCTGCCATTTTCGAGCAACCATTATGTCTTTTTTTTTTTTTTTTTATGCTTCATGTTATACTTAATGTCATCGTTAATGAAAAGTAAAAATTTCCAATTAGTAAGGTAAAATTGTAACTCAAATAATCCTTGTAAGTGCTTGATTGAATCAAATTTTCCCAGGGAAAAAAAACAAAGAATAACTAAACAAATCAGTTAGCTACTAACTCTTTTTTTTTTTTTTTTTTTTTTCTTTTTCTTTTTTTGCTCTTTTCCAAGTTGCATAGAGACTGAAAATAATTAATATGTTTATTTTATTGTGCTTATATTGTGTTTATCTTCCTTATCCTAGGAACTAGGAATTTTCTACGGAATCCTCCATTCAATAGTTTAGCTAATTCATGTCTGATTACATATGTATAATAAACCATTATTTATTTCTGCACATGCATTGTTGACTAAATCATGTTACTTTCCATCAAAATTCATGCATGACCAAACACTTTCTACATTTGACTTCTAAACAACTCGACATAAAAAAAATTAAAAAAAAAAAATAAAGGTTAGGTCTTGTTTGTTGACCAAAACAAACTATTCTCTCTCAATTATATATTATTAAGATTAAGACATCAAAAACCGAACTACATCATGAGAACCCCCCTAGTCAAGATCCATAACCAAATTTAATATTCACAAGTTAAAAGACATTTTTTCCTTGGAATAGGCTTCTAGATAAGGTAATCAGATTGGATTATTGTACCGTGTAGCTTACTGCTCTTCAGATAATTTCATGTCATTGTCAAAAGGCTTAATTAGCTAACTAACCTACCTGAGTGTCATTATAAATACATACATACATACATACATACATACATACATACATATATATATATATATATATATTATAAAAACTAACCTGAGTATCAAAACCATCAGGAAGCTTGATAATGAAAGAGTGAGCATTTGCAACTCTTGCAGCTTCTTCAATTTCAACTTTGGTCTGCATCAGGCCTACCCAAAAGTATGTTTTCTTTAATGGTTGTAGCAAATAAGGCAGGCTCTTGGCTCACAAGTCCGATTTGCTGTCTTAGCCATCTCAGTTTCAATGTCTTTATGTCATGCCCATCTAGAAGAACTTGTCCTGTCCCAAGTTTTTTAATCAATCACGAGAGGAAATATTCATCAGTTACTGAATTGAATGAGTTATGGAACAAACAATAGTGGCTTCTATTGCAACAAACTTATTTAATAATTTTTGGAAGATATGTGTATTGCTGTATGGTTTTTACCTGAGGTGGGATCATAGAATCTCTCGATGAGAGACCACAGTGCTCTTACCAGAGCCACTGCTGCCAACCAAAGCTATGGTCTTCCGGCCGGGACGCTCAGGCAGAAATTGTCAAGGATACGAACCTCTGGCCTCGCTGGATCACGAAAAGTCCACATTTTCAGCTCCACAAGACCTGTGACTGACTCTAGCCCAACCCTGAGTCATTGTTCCGGTCAATTCCGGCTTGTGATCAATTACCGAGGAAAATTTTGCGGCTGCAACTTTTAGCCTTTGTAAATGCACCCATGCTTGGTGCAGATTGACCCAACGCACTGCTCAGCCAAAGGAGAAAACATTCAAGCGAACAACATTTCAAATCTGTTTGACAAAAACAAAAAGCGAAAAAATGCAAATTCAGTACTTACAGTCCACCTATCATAACTGCAAACATAGTGGCGATGGTAAGTCCTCCATTAGTGTAATGGTGCCTAACCAGATAACCTCCATACCAAAGCAAGAGGGCGTAACAGCAAAAGACCACAAAAGTAAGTGGCACCAAGTCCCATTCCCTTTGCAAATCCACTCTTGTAACCAAGCCTCTGGGCAATCCTCAATGCACTGGAATAAGCTTGTAGAGCTCTTGATTCCCAACAAACGCCATAACCACACGAATTTGCACAACTGTCTGTTATTCAGCCACAAAATCAACCATACCCAGATGCAGAAAAGCACACAACTTTGCCACAAATCATCTACTAGGCAAGTAAATTAAAATAAAATAAAATAATAAAAAAAAGGGGGAATTTTTTAGACCTGTTCAACAACATTCCCAGCTTGAGACAACATCTTGGCTCTTTCCAGAGAAGTTTTGCCAGTGGGTTGTGTGGTGGATTCCTCCGATTACTGCTATGAGAGGAACAACAGCAAGAGTGACCAGAGCTAATTGCCACACAACAGTGAAACCCACCACAAAACCAGACACAAATGTGGCCATGTAGTGAACAAAATTCCCCAGCTGCAACAAAAATTTGAAAAAAAAAAAAAAAAAAAAAAAAAAAAAAAAAAAAGGGAAAAAAAAAATTTTAACCCAGAATTAGTTAGAAACAGTTGAAAGATAAGGAGAGATTATATATATATATATATAATATATATCTTTACCTTCTCGCTAATGGCGTCTTGGACTAAAACGGCGTCGGTGTTAATGGCGAAAACGACGTCGGAGGTTCGGACTTCAGTGTCGAAATACTGAATGTCTTGGTTCAGAGCGGCTTCTAGATACTTGATTCTCATCCTCGTCGATTGCCCTCTCCTGTCCACATCCAACAAGATATCTCTGCACAATCGAATAATAAAAAGCTTAATTACAAACCCAAAAAAAAAAAAATAAATAAAAAAAAAAAAGGAAAATAGTTCAGAAGCTTACTCACCAGCCCATGAGGACGCCCATATTGCAGCTCCAACGACGAGAAAGTAAAATGCGTACTGAAAAATTCACCCAAACAAAAAAAAAAAATAAAGAAGCTGAGATTTTGTTTCTCCCATTTGAGTTTTTAAAGAACATTGATTTGGATTCTGGGTTGAGATTTATTCTCCAAATGCCAAGAAAAAAATCATCACAGAACCAAAAACAAAACAAAGCAATGAAAAAAAACTTTTTTTTTCCCTCTCTAATTTGGTAGGAAGGAGGAAGATAAAATAAAAAATAAAAAGGATTTGGGTTCTCTCAAGAACATTGATTAGGATTTTGGGTCGAGGCCAATTCTCCAAAATGCTCGCTGAAAAATTCATAACAGAAGAGGTTTTAAACGCAGAAAACAGAGCACTAAAAAACCCGTCTTTTTTTTTTCTTCTTCTTATAAATTTGGCAGGGAAAATAAATAAATAAAGGAGCAATAAGATTGTGAGATTTTTTTCCAATTTTTTAAAAAACATTGATATAAATTTCGGGACTTGGTTTATTCTCCAAAATGCTCACTAAAAATTCATCCCAGAAGAAAGTTTTAAAACAGAAAACAGAGCAACGAAAAAACAGTCTTTTTCATGTTGTTACTAATTTGGGAAATAACAATTCAAGGCAATGAAAAATCACAGACCTTGAGGACCTCTTGCATCATCTTGTCAACGTTATTGGCATTGGAGCCAAAAGAATTGACGAGATCAGCGAAGAATCGGAGAAAGAGCGGCAGAGAGCAGCCATGGACGATTGCTCCGACCGACCCAATTGTCATCAAACATAGTCCAGACCATCGGCAAATCTGAATAGCTCTCCGAACCCAACTGGGAAATTCCCACACTCTTCCCTCCTCCATTGCCACTACTACTACCAGAGTCTTTCTCCTTCTTCCCGGTGCTGGATCAGCAGAGGATTCACCACTCTTCTCCATTGTCGTTTTCCTCTCTTCTTGTCGATTTTGTTGGTGCTGTTCTCCTTCTTCTTGTGGCGTTGTTGTAATTGGGTTGGTTTTATATGGAGGAGAAGAAGAAACAAGGAGCTCCAGGCCTTGCATTTCCGACCATTTCCACTGCCTCAATCGTCTTTATCTCCTGAGAATCTTGTGACATTTGCATAAATATAAATAAAATTCCTATCTTTATTATCAGTGGAACAAAACCTCTCTCTTTCTCTCTCTCTCTCTCTCTCTCTCTCTCTCTCTCTCTCTCTCTCTCTCTTTTATTATCTTCTTCCTACTACTACTGCTGCTGTTTGCTGTTCGCTCCTGCTACCTGGCTTTTGAGCTCATGTTTTTTTCCCGGTCTTATTTAACTTTATTTTTCTGCTCAAATTTTTACTTTTTTAACTCCTTTTTTTTTTTTTTTTTTTTGGTTACTTGGGTTGGTGCTAAAGTTCCAAACTTTCTTTTTCTCTCTCTCTCTCTCCAGTTTTGTGTTTTTATTGTTTCTGTGGTACCTCAAAAGTTGCAGGGTTTGTGCTTATGGTTGATGGGTTTCCTTTCCTTCAGTTTTGCTTCATCTGTAAAATATATAAAAATTAAAATATTAATTAAATTAAAAAAAAAAAAAAACAATGAAAGTGACATATTGATAAAGTCATTTAAATTTTAATTTAAGTGAAAATGTAATTTTATATGAGTTTTTTTATTATAGTAAAAAAAAATTAAATGTGATTATTTTAAGAAAAAAAATTATTATAATAAAATTTAAATCTGTAAAATGAATGAGACTTAAATAAATTTATAATATTTCATTAATTTTAAATGTTTATAATTAAAAAATTTTTAAAAATATCACATTTAATTTTTTTTTTATTATAATTAAAAATTTTAAAAAATTATTATATTTAACCCAAATTATAATTTAAATTTATAGAATGAACTAAAGTGGAGTTGATAGCTATTTGCCTTTTGATTTTACACCGACAGACGACACTGCATGAAAACTACAGTTGGTTTTGACTGAAACAGATTCAAAGTAGAAAACTCACAGAGATAAAAATAAAAGGAAAAAAAAAAAGAAAGAGAGATTTTTACGGTAGAATTAGAACATTAAAAAAGATAGTACTTTGTCTTAAATCAATCATATTCTGTAAATTTTGTATATTACTTTTATTTTGATGTAGTTTTAATTGTATCTAATTTTTAATAATATGTACTACTAAAATAGGGGTATGTCCAACAACTTTATTAGATTTTTCATTCATGTTGTTAAGATTTGGATCTTTTAATTAGTAGAAACTTTCCTATATCCTAAATAGAATTTCTTTATATTCCTTTTCTTTTTCGTGTGAAATTCCTCTTTTGGCTTCTTCTCAAGTTAAAAACAGTAATAATAATAATAATAATAATAATAATAATAATAATAATAATAATAATAATAATTTGTTCTTTTAACAAAACCGTGAAAAGCCATCCATAAGAAAGAAGTTTACTTCCATGTTTTGTTGTTGTTAATCATCATAAAGTTCATACCCTTGCCTCATACAGCCCTTTTATGTCTAATAAATCCGGCGACTTTTCCTATCTCTGTATCCCAAAAATAATTAAAAAATAATTTTCTTTTTAAGAATAAAAAGAAAAAAAATGGTCATGTATTAAAATCACATCACCCAAATTTAATAATTAAAAAATTTAAATTGCCTAACTTTTTTCGATTCGAAGTTTAAAATTTAAATTTTATTATAATAAAAATTTTAAAAACAGTCACATTTAGCTTTTTGCTGGGTAAAAAAACTCTACATAAAAATTGAATTCAACTTAAATTACAAATTCAATAATAGTGAATAAAAAATAAAAAAAATATTTAACCAAAAACCTCACTTAATCCTTTCAACAAAAATGGTGTAATTATATTCATTATTATTGTTAATTCATCCTCTAGCATATAGTCTGAATGTTTGACTTTAACAAAAAAAAAAAAAAAAAAATGACGGTGTACATAAAAATGTTGCAAATAAACCCACCAATATTTTATTACCAGTTTCTTTTTTTAATAATAAATGGAACTGAAATTCCTGATGATTGTTAATTCAAAGTGAGAGGTTTTGCAGGCAAATTTTGTCAAGGAAAATCGTGAGGTCAAATCTGGGGAATCCTCAAGTTTATATTCTTCTTTATTGAAAATGACAACAAATTTGGTTTTTTTTTTTTTTTTTTAGGACCAAGAAAAATATATATTTTAAAGTAAGTGCAACTACTACTACTAATCTCTGCAGTCAGAATACTCTACAGGGGTTTACTAATGACTTCATTAAGGCTTTAATATGGATTTAAGGTAAGGGTTTTCTTTTTAACAATTAAGGTAAAAAGTGGCTTCTGTGTTTTGATCAGAAAACAGAAAGAAAAGAGAGAAGTTGGCTTTAATCACGCTTTTATAGTTTTATAATACTAATTAATATCAGATTTTCGGTGGAATCAGCCCTTTTTAGCTCAATTTCAAAAAAAAGCAACTGGGATCTGACACACCAAAAATTCCATCGAGCTGCTAATTTTTTACCGTTATTTTTGCAGTGGGATTGTGACCAAATATTATATACAATTATCGTTACATCATTACTTTGTATTAAAAAAGGCGCGTAACGTATGTACAGGTACTTGTATACATACATGTATGTGACGATAATATATGTGATTTAACGTATTATGGTTTTACACTTTTACTTATGTAGACGTGTGTGTGTTTACATAATTATAATGCGGAAGATTTTTCTTTTTGTAAGACTAAAAAAAAAATTAACAATAATTTTTTTACTTTTTAGTTATCAAATTTATATAAGAAATTATTAAAAAAAGTCTCGATGCATTTTTTACATGTATGTGTATCCTACAAAAATAAACATATTAATACATATAGCTTGTACATGTACAAATACTAAGGAATCTTGAGCCATCAAATTTCATTATGGTTTTATAATTGTAAAGTATATTCATTTCTGCAACCCTGATCATGACTTGAATTGTATATATAGAAGAAAAATACCAATAAAAAGTTAAATTTTAATTTTTATGAGAAAAAATCCGTAGTAAAATAATTAAAATGTAAAATAAATAAGCCTATATTTGTTTCTTTTAAATGTTTATTCTCTGTGAAAATTATAAGCATGCTATTTTTAAAAAAATTTGCAATAAATAACATATCACGAAAATATTTATGACATATATGGTATAAATAATAATTCGTTTACGACCAAATTTACACAAATTTACCCTCAATATACTGACTGCCATGAATATTAATGAAGAGGCAGACCTGTTTTAGAGTTTTTTTTTGAAATTTAAAAAAAAATAAAATAAAAAGGATTTTAGTTCTACACGAAGTTCATAAAGGAATAATCGAAAATGGATTTTTTGGTGACAAAAGAGAAAAAAATGAGGAACAAAGAAAGAAGTTGAAAGGAGGCTGTGTTATTGATATATCTCTCTCTTTTTCATATGCATACTGTATTATCTCTGGAGAATGCCCTTGGCAGGGGCAGAGTTTCTTATGTTTTGGCAACACCCAATCCACGGGCATTTCTAATTGTCCACTTTGTTGCCTTATTCCTCATGAGATTGGTATTTTGCCTTTTTGCGCCTTTTTTTCTCCCACAAGAATGCCACTTTGCACAAGGGACTTTTTTTTTTTTTTTTTTTTTTTTTTTAAGACCTTCCTTATTATTGATACACTTTCTTTGCTTTTATTTTGTATGCTACACACTAACCTTATTATGAAAAAAAAATAACATTGGGGACCATAGAATCAATACAACCGATGTGTACTAAGTCGGTGTTTGAGTCTTATAAATGGCATTGAGTGTTTTATTGATAAGACGAACTGAACCAACCGACTAATTTTTCATTTTAGTATTTGGAGGGTGGTTTAACTTAACCAACCTACCACCTCGAGGAAAAAAGTTTATATTTGTCTGGGATTTATACATAATGCTGGGCTTATTATCCCATAATCTATTCATTACCATCCTTCTCCTCTCAGAGTTGAACCTAAGGCGTCATTGCCCCTCTTTGTCTCCCTCATCTCCCAATTTTCCGGTGATGTATATGACAATCTACATCATGTCTTTTACATACACATTGGTTCTCCTATAATATGATTTTAAACACGATTTACCAACAAATTGCATTAAATACCTTTTTGTGACAATGACGTATTATATGTGTGTGTGTGTGTATAGTACTAACATAATCAATTTTAAGTTGTTTAATGCTTGTTGAGGAGCATGCCCTGACAATAGGTATCATAACTTGGTCAAAAATTCATGTGCAAATCATTTCTCTACCTGGCTAGTAGTTATAAGATCGTCATTCATTACGGAAGAATTATTTAATGCGGTATGAAAAATACTATACCAATATTACACTAATAGAGAAATATTTAATAGACTCGAACTTTAGATTTTTATAGTCTACTACAAATTTATAATGTTATAAGGTATTAATTGTGTTATACCACCAACTAATAAAGATTAATCCTTTAAATAGTCTCACAGATGTAATTTACCTTTTAATGATATAGTATTTAAGATTGATGATGCCTTTAAGAGTTCGTTTAGTACGTAAATTTAAATCAGGATAATTCTAATTATGATTCCTCAAATCATATTATGATTTATGATTTTAGTTCAAATCATAATTTTGACACTATAATTCAGAATTAGAGATTTGAATCACCTTAAATCAAGAAAGGGTGATTTAAAATCATGAGTGATTTTAGTTTTAAACACTCATATCAAATTTTGAATCATGATTCGGAGAATCATTTTAAATTAAATATTGATTCCAATTACTATAAATAAATATTAAATTGGCTTATGATCTATAATAATAATTCTAAACTCATTATCAAACAAAAACATGAGTATTTTTTTAATTATGTAATAAATTAAATATATTATAAAATATGTGATGATGTATTGGTATAAAATATGTCAAAGAAAACTATGTTGAAAACAGAAGACAATAATATGTTCCCTTTTCTCTCTCTCTCTCTAGGTCTTGGGTTGTTGTTTCGTGTGGTTCAATTTATCCATCCATTACCCATTTCTGGAATTTAGGCCAACCCCATCAATGCGATGTAACTTCGATGTGAAGGAACGAATGACTACCAGTTTACAGAGTGATAAAACACAAATATGGCATAAAAGTTGCATCTGACTTTAACTACTTTTGATCCAATGCCCCTAAAATTCAATTGATTGACATTCTATACCATTTTTACTGGCAAGTCATCTGGGGATCAATTGGACTATAATTAAGATTATATTTATTTCATCAATTTAAATATTATTATAATAAAAAATTTTAAAAAATAATTATATTTAATTTTTTATTATAGTAAAAATTTTCATATAAAGTCACATAATTAATTTTAATTAAAAATTTAAATCAATTAATTAAATAGATCTTAAACGATTTTTATTTAAATTCTGTTTATTTTATTGATTCAAATTTAAAATTTAAAGTTTATTACAATAAAAAATTCTAAAAAATAATCACATTTAATTTTTTTTATTATAATAAAAATTTTTACATAAAATTATATCTTAAAAGAATTCTCACTCACCTCCCAAAACTTCGGTAATTTCCCATAACTATTATCAACTCAGACGTCAGACTTTTAACCAGGTGTGGTATATTTTGAATCAATTCTCACGTAAAGTTTCTGATTCCTGAAATTAATGGCTTGTTGAACTTTCTGAAGCTTTATTATTATATTTTTATAAAAGGTGTAAAATCCCTTTCGTTATCTTGTCCAACACGCTTTATTTAATAAATTAACATCCTTGTGAATAATCAAGAAAATGGTGAATTAAGGACCACCCAGACGAAATAATGCACTAATATCGGGGCCCAAAGTGATCAGGCACAAGTAGTATTAGAAAATCGATCTCATTTCATTTTATTAATTTAAGTTTTATTATAATAAAAAATTTTAGAAACAAGACATTTAAACTTTTTTGTTAGGTAAAATTCTCACATAAAATCACATCTCAGCTCAAATTACAATTTAAATTAACAAAATGCTTGAGCTATCCCGGTCTTTTTATATCGTTACAATATTTAGAAAAAACTCAAGGAGGGTGATAAATTGTCATTTATTTACGGTAATTACTAATTGATGTTCAATATTTTAAGAATTATCAATAAAAAAAAAATAACAAAAAAAATTGAGACTCTAGACCATTCATGCCCTTCAGGGAGCTTGATTTACCAAATGGAAAAGTTACAACTTTCTTAGAGGAGTTATTAACTTCATGCATGAACCCTAGTTGATCTAGGTTATTTATTCTTTACTAGTTCAAGAAACCATTAAATATTTTTAAAAGATTAGAACTACTGAGGCAGGGCATACTTTCGATAAAAACCAGTGTTACACACAATTATATATATATATATATATGTATATATTTTTGGTTATTCACACATTCTCTGCCAATTTGGCTCAGTTCATTGTTTTCAGAGTAAAATAGCATAAAACAAAAGAGAGATTAACGGCAGCATAGCCATGTGTGTATCATCATAAAGATAGGGAATAACATCCAATAAGATTTATAGCAACATTAAATGAAGGAAATGCCATCAATAAATAACATGCCATAAGGTTGTTAAAGATTAGGGTAAAGTAAAACTACCATAAGAAACAATATTCAATATGAAAGAAAGTATATTTTATTGGTGATAATCTAAAGCTTAGGAAGAGGAAGACCTTGGAAGAAGTCAAAAGAGGAAACCCAAACCCAAATCTCTCTTAATCTTGAAACAATTTTTTATTTTTTTATTATTATTATTTTTTTTCATTAATCCATTCTTGTTCCAATAGGGATGGAGATCAAAATCAAATTTCAAATCTAAGAAACAAATACTCAGTGCCTCAAATACCCTCTCAAAAGTGGCATGTGGTACTCATTATGCCATTCAATTGTCTTTCTTTGTGGTTAGTGTGTATTATTTTATATTTACTATTTAATGACCAAGATTATGATCTTAATTTTCAAGGAATGATATGATAATGTGGGTTATATTGTACATTTCACAATATCAGCCTAATCAAATATGCTTTGCTAATTGCTTGACATCCCAAGAGGGTATATACATATATACATACTAGGTGTCAAAACTGCAGGACTTTTCTGAGCCACTTTTCTGTCGTTTTTAAGGGCCCAGATAAATATTTTTTTCAAAATCTTTAGGACCCATCAGTTATTTTGACAGGGGTATAGATTTAAACCTATTTTGTCATATTGACTGTTATCCATTCAGAATGAAAAAATCAATCAATGTATATAAGACAATATTGTTTTATAATCTATTTTTCTAATAACAACAAATATGTATGTCGTATGATCCTGCCATATTTCTAAGATCAGTGGTTCAAGAGATCGTATGGTTGATCATTGAAAATGCTGTCAAGTTCAGACTACAGATGAAATTTCACCACAACAAAGTAATAAATTAATTTCAACACGACATTAATTTTCAGTCAAATCATAGGAAATATTATATAAGGTTGGGACTTTTTGCTCCCTCAATGTGGACCGGTCAATTTTTGGGCCACATGTAATAGGTAAATTTGTCTTGACTATTGTTACGTCATGAACAAGTGGGTTGTATAAAAAATATATATATATATATATATATTAGTTTGTATTATGCTATGTTATTATATTCATGTAATTGATAGTAGACCTCAAAGTCACCATCCACTTGTTAAAAGTCTCCCATTCTGAGCAGTGCAGCAGGTAGAAGAAGAATGGCATTGAGAGAGATGATAGGGCACTTAAGCTGAGCATGTGACAGAAATAGGGAACAATTGTTATATTTATCACTTTACATTAGAACATGTATATATATCAATATGTGGAGGTCATGGAAACCTTTAGAATTGGAACTTTAAACTTTGGGTCCACATCTCTTTAGACTTATCAACTCTTAAATATGATTTCTATTAACAATACTAAAACTCTCTATTTATGAATAATTAACTATGAAATTCGGCATAAAAATGAACGATAAATTTCATCGAATACTTTTAAATTTGCATACTTTATTTTTTTTTTCCTATGACTTGATGTACGGGTCCATAACTCTTTTACAAATCGATCGAGTGTTTTTTTTTTTTTTTATATTTCACCACGTAATTTTTGACTATTCGTTATGTTTATTTTGTCATCACGTTGTTGTGTATTAAATATAGTTGATTAGCAATTAGTTAGGCTAGGAAGTCGCAATACTTAGTAAAAGAAAGGGTGAGAGATGTTTGGTCCAAA
>JABXEQ010000099.1:0-25000 GCA_012066045.3 Morus alba | reverse complement strand
TATTTCATTATGTCTCCAAAATACAAGGAATAGGATTCAGGGGTCTCGAATCCGTGCATCGAGTAAATCAAAAGACATAAATCCATAAATAGGAGTTTGTTAAGAACTCGTGATTAAGATCATTCTATATATGACCATCGGTAGACTCAATTATTAGAATTTCTATGCTTAACGGAAATTATTAGAAATTCATATTGTGTCTGTGTCCATGTTCCATATAATCTCATTATGCTCAAAATACACTCATTCAATATCTCGCCATATTAACAAAGTCTTGGATAACACCGTTCCATTCTAAATGGAATGACATGTATCAATAATGTTTTAATTAAAGATTCCGAACTTTAATTAAATTCATTATGAAAAATTATTTTTGATTATTATCCTTAAACATTATCCTCTTGTATATAACACTTATATACCATGTTTAAGGTTACATAAATAATCAAGGAATTTTATTTGATATTCATAAAATATTCATAAATATATGCACATAAAATGATGAATAAACTATTTTATTAAATAAATAATAAATATCCTTTTACATCTCATGCTTTCAGGACACTATTCCCAACAGTATTCTCTTTCTTCATATGTCTTGGGACAATCACTGTTTGAAAGAGTAATTCCAGACCTAGATGGTTGCCCACCTTTCTTGGAATTCTGCATTGCATATTTCTCGAGAATTTTATCTATGTATGAAGCCTGAGAGAAAGCTATCATTTTGTTCTTTCGATCTCTTAAGAATCGAATGCCCAAAACATAATTAGCTTTTCCTAAGTCCTTCATGTCAAACTGTTTAGTAAGCCAAACTTTGACTGATGATAAAGCCCCTACATCATTGCCAATGTGTAGAATATCATCAACATATAACAGTAGAAAAACCACTTTCCTATCTTGAATATGTCTATAAACACAAGGTTCATCCATATTCTGTTGGAATCCAAAAGTCTTGACCACTTGGTCAAATCTTTTGTTCCAAGAATGGGAAGCTTGCTTTAATCCATAAATGGATTTCAGTGACTTGTAAACTTTTCCCTCTTGACCGTTAGCCCCAAAGCCTTTTGGTTGTACTATATAAATACTTTCCTCAAGATGTCCATTCAAGAACGCCGTCTTGACATCCATTTGCCAGATCTCGTATTCGAGAGCAGCCGTAATGGATAAGAGAATACGGATGGACTTAAGCGTGACTACAGGTGAAAAGGTTTCCTCGTAGTCGATTCCCTCCTTTTGCATGTATCCCTTAGCTACCAGTCTAGCCTTATAGGTTTTGACCTTTCCTTCTGCATTTCTCTTTCTCTTGTAAACCCATTTACACCCAATGGGTTTAATCCCATTGGGAAGATCTACAAGCTCCCAGACTAGATTAAAATCCATAGATTTCATCTCAGCTTTCATGGCTTTTGTCCAGAGGTTTGTATCAACATCCACCATAGCTTCTTTGTAAGTATAAGGATCTCTATCATGTTCTAGAGATTCTGCCAAAAAGGTTTCCCCATTAGCCATGAATCTCTCAGGTTTATGTCCGATCCTCCCACTACGCCGAGGCCCTTTAGGTTGTTGTTAGGTTTCCTCTTCTACTCTGATTGGATTGGTTTCCAAAGGAACAGTTGGTATGACTAAGTTACTCGACATTTCCTCAAGCACCATTTTGCTACGAGGCTTAAAGTCGTTCATGTAACTTTCCCTAAGGAATGTTACATTCATTGAAATCACGACTTTATTTTCCTTGGGATTATAGAAATAACCCACTTTCATCCCTCTTGGATAACCTACAAAAATGCACACTTCTGAACGTGCTTCCAACTTGTTCGCTTCCTAGTATAAGACATGTACAGGACATCCCTATATATTATAGTTTAAGGATGTCTTCCTGCCCGTCCACAACTCATGAGGAGTTTTAGGAACTAACTTTGTTGACACGTTATTCAGAAGATAACATGCAATTTGTAAAGCATATCCTGAAAAAGATATAGGCAATGTCGAATAACTCATCATGGACCATACCATGTCTATCAATGTCCTATTTCTTCTCTCAGCTGCACCATTCTACTGTGGAGTGCCAGGTGCAGTTAAATGGGATAGAATCCCATTCTCTAATAAGTATCCGGTGAACTCATTAAAGAGGTATTCTCCACCTCGATCAGATCGAACTACCTTTATGGGTTTACCTAGTTGCTTTTCCACCTCAGCCCGAAACTCCTTGAATTTATCAAAAGTTTCACTTTTGTGGCGCAATAGGTACACATAGCCATATCTTGAGTAATCGTCGATAACAGTGACGTAATACTCATACCCTCCTCTTGCCTTGATGTTCATGAGACCACAAACATCACTGTGCAAAAGTTCAAGAACATCTTCAGCCCTATTGCCTTTAGACCCAAATGGTCTTTTGGTCATTTTGCCTTCCAAACAAGATTCACATTGGGGTAAGGACTCAACCTTTAAAGAACTAAAAGGTCCATCCTTTACCAACCTCTGTATCCTGTTAAGGCTAATGTGACCAAGTCGCAAATGCCAAAGATATGTCTCATTAGAGTGAGAAGTTTTAAGCCTTTTAGAGTTATTAACAACTTCAGTGTTTAGCAGTGACTCCATCTTAGGTTTGATAAAATATAGATTATTTTGCATCCATCCATTACAGATAAAAGACTTGTTTTTACGAATCACAACTTTATTATTAAAAGAAACTGAATAAGAATCCTTAAATTGAGGAACATAAAAACAGTCTTGCAAAAATAAACTCTTATTACTATCAAAATAAAGATGGACGTCTCCCACTGCTTCAGCCAACACTAGTGTTCCATCGCCCATCCTCAACATGAAGCTTTCATTTAAAAGACTTCTCATTTGCTTGAACCCCTGCAGAGGAACACACACGTGATTAGTTGCTCCAGAATCTATGACCCAGTTGTTACTGGATTCCTCAACCAGACATGCTTCCACAATCAAAAGATCACACTCACCTCATTTGCCTTTAGCGGCAAGGTAGTCTTTGCAATTCTTCTTCATGTGCCCCACCTTCCTGCAATGAAAGCACTTAAGCTTGTTCGGGCTCTTCTTCTTCTTGTTCTTCTTCAGATAGAGGATCATGAACGTCTCCAGACGCGAGGTCAAGGCAGCGCAATACGAGGACACTGAGATCACTTTCTTGGAGTCTGACGCAAGGGGGGTACATTTTCCCCAGAATGATGCCTTAGTCGTCGAGGCCATGATTGGTAACCATACGGTTTGCCGTATCCTGGTCGACAATGGCAGCTCCGTGGACATCTTGTACTCAAACTGCCTCGACAAAATGGGGATCCCCCGTGCAAGGCTGCAAAACAGTGCTCAACCTCTGTACGGTTTCACAAGGGACAACATCATCCCAGAAGGGGCGATAGAGCTGCCCATGACCATTGGAAACTGACCACACACCTTGACTATCATGTCGAAGTTCCTGGTGGTGAAGGGAGGCAGCCAATACAACGCGATCATAGGGCGCCTAACGCTAAGGGCCTTGAAGGCAATCACATCCATCTACCACTAGATGATGAAGTTCCTAACTCCCAATGGGATCGGCAGGGCGGAGGAAACCAATACAAGTCGAGGCTTACGTACTCAAAGACGGTCCGCCACTACGTTGAACCGACACAGGTACGGAGGGAGCAGAGAATGGTCAAAACCAGGGCTGAAGGACTCGATTTGGATCCAAGGTTCCCAGGAAAAGAGACCGGAACGGGACCGGTCGAGGAATTGATTGAGGTCCCCATCGATGAAAGAGAGCCAATGAGAATGCTAAGGGTAGGCTCAGAGCTGGGGGCACAAGCCTACGAAGGACAAGTCGAGTTTCTCAGAAGAAGCCTCAACGTGTTCGCCTGGACCCACGAAGATATGGAAAGGATAACCCTTGACATAATCTGTCACAGGCTGAATATCGATGAAAAGTGTCTGCGTAAGAGACAAAATCGTCGACCCATGAATGTCGAGCGATACGAGGCCCTGTGGGAAGAGGTTGACAAGCTGATCAAAAATAACTTCGTCCAAGAAGTCTTATACCTCGAATGGGTGTCAAATCCCGTATTTGTGCGGAAGCCCAACGGGGAGTGGTGAACGTGTGTCGACTTCAGTGACTTGAACAAAGCATGTCCCAAGGAAAGCTTTCCATTACCCAGAATCGATCAACTTGTCGACGCTACAGTGGGACACGAATTACTGAGCTTCATGGACGCATACTCTGGGTAAAACCAGATACTAATGCTCGACTGCGACGAAGAACACACGGCGTTTGTCACCGACAGAGGTCTCTACTTCTACAAGGTCACCCTTCGGTCTCAAAAACGCTAGGGCAACTTATCAACGCCTCGTCAACAAAATGTTCGAGGGGCAGATAGGAAAGTTAATGGAGGTATATGTGGACGACATGCTGGTAAAGAGCAGGAAGACTGAGGACCATGTGGAGGAGCTTAGGAGGATGTTTGGTGTCCTCAAAACGTACAAAATGAAATTAAACCCCCGTAAGTGTGCCTTCAGCGTCGCCTCAGGGAAATTCTTGGGTTTCATGGTGAGCAGTCGAGGAATCGAGGCCAATTCAGAAAAGATTCAGGCCCTCCTTGACATGGGATAGCCAAGGAAGCCCAAGGAGGTCTAAAAGCTGATAGGCTTTGTGGCTGCACTGAACAGGTTTATCTCAAAGTCCACGGATAAGTGCGTACCATTCTTTGACACCCTGAGGGGAAGCAAGCCATTCCAATGGACGGATGAGTGCGAACAGGCGTTCCAACAACTGAAGGAACACATTGGGAACCCCTTCTGCTATCCAAACCTGTGACCGGAGAGGTGTTGAGCCTTTACCTGGCGGTCTTGGAACACGCCGTTAGCTTAGTGGTGACCCGCGAGGAGAAGAAGGTACAGTTGCCAGCGTATTATACTAGCAAGCGCCTCCTTGACGCGGAGACGAGGTATCTCCAAATGGAAGAGCTCGACCTCGCAGAAGTTGTGACGGCGAGGAAGTTGCACCACTACTTTTAAGCCTATAGCATTCAAGTCTTGACCAACCACCCACTCAGACAGGTGCTACAAAAGCCCGATGCCTCTGGTCGACTCTTGAAATGGTCCATAGAGCTCAACCAATTCGACATCGACTACAAACCGAGGACTTCCATCAAGGGCCAAGCCCTGGCAAAGTTCACAGGGTTGCCAAATGGGGCTGAGGAAGTTGACGAACCACCAGGGTGGAAGCTCTACGTCGATGGGAGCTCCAATGACAACGGTAGTGGGGCAGGACTGGTATTACACACACCTGAGGGACACAAGATCACCTCGGCCATCAGGTTTGAATTCCCCGCGTCCAATAATGAAGCCGAGTACGAGGTGCTGCTGGCTACACTCCGGTTGGCGGAGCACTTAAACAAGGGGAGCTTAGACATCTTCAGCGATTCACAGCTTATTCTGATTCAAGTAAAGGGCCAATACCAGACCCGAGATGAGAAAATGGCCGCATATCTAAAGACGGTCAAAGAAGCCCTTGGAAAGTTCATGGCCTATGATATACAGCAAGTGCCAAGAGCCAAAAATAGCAACGCCGACACCCTCGCCAAGTTGGTGACGTTGAAAGATGCCGAGATCTTGAACTTGGTGCCCGTAGAGGTCTTGAAAGCCCCGACCATGGGAAAGAGGCCTAAGGTCGTGCTGGTGGATTACCAACTAAGCTGGATGGACCCGATCATCAAGTACTTGGTCGACGGCAAACTCCCTGAGGACAGCCAACAGGCAAGAACGATGAAGTATCAAGCGACGAGATATACGATGCACGACAATCTCCTTTATCAAGGGGGTACTCGACACCCCTACTTAGGTGCCTCGGCACAGAAGAGTCAATGAGAGTGCAGTCAGAGGTGCACGATGGGATATGTGTTGGTTGCCGAATCGAATTCGGAGGTAGAAGCGTGGGGAAACAGCGGATCGTGTATAACAAAAATTTTCATAAAACTTTTGAGATATTGTATAGATTATATTAATTTATGCATGAATAAATTAATCACATTAATTTATATACTTCAAGAAATCAATCAGAAAAATACCTCGAAGCTGACTCAGATGATAACTTGAATTCTTTGACCACAAACAGTCCTTGCTCCAAGCTTTGTGTTTAGAATACCAAAGTCTTCCATGTCAATCCCTTGATTCCACGTAGAAATGTGTGTGGGCACACGTGAGACAAAAACAGGTTTCTTAAACACTCGAATTTTCACAAACACCAACGCATGCACGATGTGAAATATTTGGAGAAAAATATTTTGCTCTCTTTTTTCCTTAGAGAAATCCAGCCACCAAACAATTTAGAGCTGAAAAGATGTTTTAAAAATTGTGTTTACAATTTTCTATCATTCTCATATTTAAACAGTAGAAGTCAAACTTCAAAACAGAATCAAATCCCCACCTCCAATTTTGAATTTGGAACAAAAGATCATTTCCCTTTATCCTCAAGGTGGTCGGTCATATTAGGGTTTTCCAACCCTGTGTGTGCGCCAATTCAGATAGGGAAGGAAGAGATTTTATCCTTTATCCAGTAGTCCAATTTTAATTCAGATTCAAATTCGAATTTAAGTCAAACTTAAATTAATTTGAATTCTAAATTGAACAACTTATCAAATAAGTTTAAATGGATAAATCTAGATGTGTTCAAATTCAAATTTAAATAATCACATTATTTAAATAATAATTAATTCTCAATTAATTAATTTTTGAGTATTTAATTTTAAAATTTCGTAATTCTAAAATTTCTATTTTGCCCTTTGTGTCTGGTAGAATTACAAGGGCGACGCGGGGACTAATGGACCGATAATCCCAAGCTCCAATTAAATTAATAATTAATTAAACACTTTAATAATTAATTAATTCTATTAATTCCAATAGTTACTCCACCATAAACTTGGAATTGAACTCTCGAAATTATAGACATTAATTACTTCTAAACTGCAAAGTGTCCATTTGATATAGTCATTACATATAGATCAATCCTCCATAAATAGTTCATAATTAGAGTCAAATAAAATCCGTTAACCTCTATAATTATATCTTCATCCTTGAGTACCATTGATTCTCTAATGGATAGCGATTCATAAAACACATACATGAACCAGAGCGCTCTTACTAATCTAAGTACTGAATCAACACTCAACAGAATTATTTATTTGCTTCTTTCTCAAGAAGGAATAGATTCCATCTCGTATAATAACATTCCCAGCTACCTAATTCATTATGTCTCCAAAATACAAGAAATAGGATTCAGGGTCTCAGAATCCGTACCAAGTAGACATAAATCCATAAATAGGAGTTTGTTAAGAACTTAAGATTAAGATCATCTTATATATGACCATCGGTAGACTCAATTAGAATTTCTATGCTTAACAGAAATTATTAGAAATTCATATTGTGTCTGTGTCCACGTTCCACATAATCTCATTATGCGAAATACCCTCATTCAATATCTCGCCATATTAACAGTGTGGATAACACCGTTCCATTCTAAATGGGAATGACATCTATTAATAATGTTTTAATTAAAGATTTTGAACTTTAATTAAATTCATTATGAATAATTACTTTTGATTACTATCCTTAAATATTATCCTCTCATATACAACACTTATATACCATGTTTAAGGTTACATAAATAATCAAGGAATTTTATTTGATATTCATAAAATATTCATAAATATATGCACATAAAATGATGAATAAACTCTTTTATTAATCAAATAATAAATATCCTACTACATCTCATGCTTCTAGGACACTATTCCCAACAATATGTGGGAACCACGCGGGGGAACAATCCCTAGCCTATAAAATACTACGATAGGGGTACTATTGGCCAAATCTCAAAAAAAAAAATGCAGCCGAGTATGCGAAGAGGTGTGAGAGCTATCAAAGGTACTCTCCCACTCCTCGACTACACTCAGAGGACCTAACATCGATAGTGTCTCCCAGGCCCTTCGCTAAATGGGAAATTGATCTAATTGGCCCACTACACAAAACCCCCGGGGGTTATAAGTTTGCTATTGTGGCCGTCGACTATGTAATGACTGAGAAAATCCCAGACTTTAAATAATACAATTTATTTATTTAAGCCAAGGATTTTCCTAGAAAATATTATGTGATTGAAGGATTTATAGAATCAATATATGTATTCCTAAATTCTGTAACATTTTTCATGTTAGGTTTATGTTTTCGATCAAGTAAATACGATCGATAAATTATTGCCGTACTTTAAGGCGGAATAATTTTCAGTACAAGTATAGTTTGAGAATCTTAATTTTAAGAATCTCCAAACACAACATGATGTTAGCAAAAAAAAAAAAAAATGCAATCGACATTTTAAAGAAGAGAAAATCCTTAATTGCCGACACGCTTAGATTAAAGTCACAAGATAAATACCCATAACAGAAGGGGTACAATGTGAGCTCGGGATTTGACACCATCGAAACAATGTCATTCCCGGATATGATGCGAGAAAAGTTAAATGTAGAATTTGTTCAGTCTAGAATTAATTTCAAGACTTAAAACAGTTCAAGACATTACGCAAGTAAGAATTTAATGTGATGTCAAAGTAGTCAGGAATTAATATTGAACTGTAAATGAGCAGTAGAAAAGGAACCGCTGAAAACTAGAATTTCCTGTCAGCTAGGTACTTCCTTATAATCAGTATAATTTTTATCTGATTCAAGGAAAATTTAAGTAGACAAGAGTACAAGGGGTAGGTGAGATTTTTCTCTCTCTCCTTCTCCACTTGGCCGGCCATGCATAGGAAAATAGAGCCAAAATTTGGCTAGTTAAGTGTGCTAGAAGGTTACATGTAAATGTGATGTGATGAGGTTAGGTTTTACTTTTCTCTCTCCTTCCTTCACTTGGCCGGCCAACCTTAAGAAATTAGAGCCAAATTGGCAAGTTGAGTGTGCAAGTGGATGACATGGTAAGGTGATGGGATATGAGTGGTTGAAGGGGAATTAATGGCAAAGTTGCTTCTTCTTTTCTCCTTCCACAACTGGCCAAGAAAGGGGGAATTTAACCAAAATTTGGGTGAATGATGAAGGGGAATTAGTGTTAAAAAAATAATTTTCAAGTTGCCTATAAAAGAAACCAACATAGGATAAGCTTCATTTTTTTTCTCCTAGCTTTTTCCTCACTCAAAAATCCGGCCATACCACCCATTCTCTCTCAAAAAATTTTCTCTCACTCTCCCAACCTTAAGCCACTAGCAAACCATAGAAGAAAAGAAGAAGAAGATCAAGGGTTCTAGGAGGAGTTTAGTCAAGCATTTCTCCAATGGTATAAACTCTAAACCCTATCTTTTATGCTCTAGTAAAGTTTGAGATGTAGAGATATTATTCTCAAATTTTCTTACACTCCTCTAGTTCCAAGCCATTATCCAACCTTAGAGGAGGAAGAATGTGAATAAGAAGCTAAGAGAAATCAAGTATATTGGCCTTCAAGGGTAAACTCTTAATCTCTCATTTTCTAGTAAAGTTTAAGTTTAAGAATCCATTAATGTAATTTGTGGTTCTTGAGGAAATAAGTTTGTAATAAGGGTGTGTGAGTTTTATGTTGGTTTTGTGAGTTTTGAGCTTAGTTTGATGTGGTATGCTTATGCTTGATCTAAGCTTGCTTACTTCCGGTTAGAGGAAAAATTTCCGATTACTTTGAACGTAAAAATAAGGACTCTAGAGTGAGATTTTACGATGTTTTAAAGTTTGACCTTATAGCCCTTGATGTTGTGAACATTTTCTGTGACTATAACAAAATCCAAATTTAACTCTAAAACCGAGTTTGAAGCCATTTTGTAAAAAACGGACAGGATGTCCAAACACAGTTTTGGAAAGAAAAAAAAAGATTTGCTGCAGCAACCTACAGCATTTTAAAAAAGATTGCTACAGCAATCTTACAGCGTTTTAAAAGAGATTGCTATAGCATTTTTAAAATGCTGCAGCATTCTAGGTAAACAAAAGAAAAATAGCAGCCACTGTTTTCAGCTAAACGAGGCCTTTAGAGGCCGAATTTCAACTTTCACCAAAAATGAAAATTTTAGATCTCGACGAGACGAGAAGGTTTCATGAAGAATGAAATTTTGAAACACGACTCTAAAATGCGGTAAAACGCAGATTTCAGAAACTGTATAGTTTTAACAAAACGAAACTAAAACAGTGTCGTTTTTAACAAAGGTTATCAAAGAACCCGAGATGTGAGTTTAGTAGAATAATATGGTTTTAGACCTCACTTTAATGAGGAATAGCAATGAAGAAAGATTTTGAAAAAGGTTTCTACAACATAGTTTCACGGTGGTTTACAAGTTAACCGTAAAACGACTTGGGGAATAGTTTTCAAAAGTCGGTATTCAAAAAGAGATTTTACAACGGGATTTTAGTGCTTGTAACTAAATGAGTGAGTTATCGTTTCATAAAAATTGAATGATAGTTCTTTTAAAAGCTTAATAGTTTTCGAGAAAAACATCCCAACGGGCACCCACGAGCCTAATACGATAGGTCCGTAGAATTTTGAAGGTTGATGTGGGTCCAACGCCCGCATTGATCTAAGAGACTCCGTTTGAGTTTAAATTTCAACGGCCTACGAGTTAGAATGTCGTGAATAAGTTCTAGGCCGAATTGGGCCTTAATATCATAGTAAGTCCAATGAGGAAAATTATGGAGAATAAGTTACTAGATTGGATAATTGATTTCCAACCTAGACATAAGTACGTTAAGGGCAATTAAGAAAAATAAGATTTTAAGGATTTAATAAATCTATCCTCATAGTAAATTATCCTTCAGTAAAGGAAAGGAATACATGCCTTAAGTAAAGGGCTAGATTTCCTTCACAATTTGCTAAATAGAATAGCAAACGACAATTAATCTGACACTCTTAATGGGTGTTCATTTTCAGAAGTAAGCAAGTAAGAGAATAGGCTGTTTGGCGAAAAGTGAATTCCAGCTCTGTAAATCAGGTAAGTAGGAATCTCCCCTACAGCATGAATAGATTTTAAAGAAAAAATTTACACATGCTATATTTATGCATGTTTATGCTTTAAGTATTGTACGCGATGCTATGTTATGCTGCATGCACATAAGCAGTGCACATGAATTTTATGTGTTTAAATTAATTTAATGTTATAGTATGCTATGCTAGGTCATATTGCATACACCTTAATAAGTCAAGAGGAACTTATAAGAAGAAACTCAGTTGAGTGCCGTACCAGCCTCCACAAGGGAGGTAATCAGACTCCACAAGGAGATAAAATGAACAAAAAAAAAAAAAGGGTCCTTCGCAAGGGAGGCACTCGGTTCAATTTAAATCACGGGTCGTTGGGGACCTTGCAAACCCTTACGTCCCAATGATTGCGCGCATAAGTGGTACGTGAGCACTCGGGCCCATCGATGAAAGAAGATAAGAAAAGATAAGATAATAAGACTATGATAAAACATCATAATCAAGCATAATCACTCATGCATATTTATACATGTGTACTTATAGTTATTTTGTGAGATATAGTTCCTACTTGCTGAGCGAAAAGCTCAATCGGATATGTTCATCTTTGTAGGTAAGAAACCTATCGACAATTCTTGAAGGGCAATGGTAAGCGGCGGACGAATGGTGGAGATGGGAATGGATACCGCTAACGCAGTTATTTTCCGCAGTAAGTTTAAGTAAAATCATGTATATATTTATATGATTTAAAGTTTCAACTATGTATGTTTAAAGAAAAAGTATATGTACATATGTATGTTAGGGAAACCGAGATTGTAGCTAACAATCTTAGTTTTGAGTATTTAAGTTTTAGAACGTTGCAACAGTACATGCAACAACAAGTAAATGAATTTTAAACACGACGATTTAAATGATTAGTCTTAAAAGGATTTTAAGATGTACTTGAACTTAAGATTTCTCACGAAATCGGTTTTAAAGTCAAATGAGATGGCCAATTAAAATGACTAGTTTTAGAAAAGCTTTTAAAGAGTATTTGAAACAAGAGATCAAATGCTATTCAGTTTGAAGGATATTTCTAAAAGGTTTTATCTTATCTAAAATTAAGAAAAGCTTTAAGAAATTTAGTGATTCACTTATTTGAAATTATTGTTACAAATTATGAAAGTATTCCTTCTTATGTTCAAAAAAAAAAAAATGTTCCGCAAATTTTAAGAAATGCCAGTAAGTACAAGTTAAAAGTAAGTTATGGTGACGGCCTCATAGGAGGGTCGTCATAGACTACTTCACCAAGTGGGTGGAGGCCGAGCCATTTTGAACTTTAATTAAATTCATTATGAATAATTACTTTTGATTACTATCCTTAAACATTATCCTCTCGTATACAACACTTATATACCATGTTTAAGGTTACATAAATAATCAAGGAATTTTATTTGATATTCATAAAATATTCATAAATATATGCACATAAAATGATGAATAAACTCTTTTATTAATCAAATAATAAATATCCTACTACATCTCATGCTTCTAGGACACTATTCCCAATAATATGTGGGAACCACGCGGGGGAACAATCCCTAGCCTATAAAATACTACGATAGGGGTACTATTGGCCAAATCTCAAAAAAAAAATGCAGCCGAGTATGCGAAGAGGTGTGAGAGCTGTCAAAGGTACTCTCCCACTCCTCGACTACACTTAGAGGACCTAACATCGATAGTGTCTCCCAGGCCCTTCGCTAAATGGGAAATTGATCTTATTGGCCCACTGCACAAAACCCCCGGGGGTTATAAGTTTGCTATTGTGGCTCTCGACTACTTCACCAAGTGGGTGGAGGCCGAGCCATTTTGAACTTTAATTAAATTCATTATGAATAATTACTTTTGATTACTATCCTTAAACATTATCCTCTCGTATACAACACTTATATACCATGTTTAAGGTTACATAAATAATCAAGGAATTTTATTTGACATTCATAAAATATTCATAAATATATGCACATAAAATGATGAATAAACTCTTTTATTAATCAATTAATAAATATCCTACTACATCTCATGCTTCTAGGACACTATTCCCAACAATATGTGGGAACCACGCGGGGGAACAATCCCTAGCCTATAAAATACTACGATAGGGGTACTATTGGCCAAATCTCAAAAAAAAATGCAGCCGAGTATGCGAAGAGGTGTGAGAGCATCAAAGGTACTCTCCCTCCTCTCGACTCCTTAGACTACACATCGAGGGACCTAAAATCGATAGTGTCTCCCAGGCCCTTCGCTAAATGGGAAATTGATCTTATTGGCCCACTGCACAAAACCCCCGGGGGTTATAAGTCCAAGACTTTATTTTTGGCGAGGGGACAATAAGGTCCCCTCAAACTTGCAAAGGCGGTAGGGCTCTAGCCCGACCATACTTAAGCAACACACATATTTTCTACATACTTAATAATCTACTATCTACGTTAAAGCGTTGACAATGGTACCCCAAAACTGAGTTCTAGAAAACTTAGCTTTGGCGAGGGGGTAGTAAAGCCCGATAATGAGGCCCCCCAACAAAAAAAAAAAAAACTTGCAAAGGTGGCCGAGCCAGAACTACAGTGCATAGCAAAAGAGTCTACACATGCGCAATATCCATACACACAGTGAGCAAAAGTAAGCATGAATATATATTAGAAAAAGCAAATAAAAACTTGTCTCAACCTTATGGTCGTTACAAATCACCAAATAAATATTGTCTGGGCCTCACGGCCGTACGTAAAAAAGAGAGCAAAGTGTTACAGAAACAATAAAAGCATCCGGAAGAAGTCCCCTCACTGTTCACCGTCGTTGGCCATCGCCCGCTCGGTGTCCCCTTGCATCTGCTTGATGTCCTCGACCCCCTGAGCCGGTTCGACCACCTCCACGTCCTCACTGTCGGACTCATTGAGGAAGGACATGTCGACGTGTAGATGCTTCCTGTGGAAGTGGTCGAGGATTTGCTCCCTCGTAGATTGCATCAAGAACAATTGGAGCTCTTCAAACTCGGCTGAACACTGGTAGGCCTCGAGCCTTTGGTTGACGAGCTCCTCAAGGCTTCTGAGGATTTGAACTGTTGCACCTGACCCTAGATCATGTCCTTGAGCTCCTAGGACTCCTTTAATGATTCTAGCCTGGCGTTGACCAAGTGACGAAATTTCTCGGAGGCCATGAACTCCTTGACGGCCTTTGAGGTTACCTCTTTCTGCCGCTGCTAGAACGTTGGAGATGAGAGGTACGTCTCGACCCCCATACAGCTCCCCTCCTTAAAGCCCTCCTTGAAGCCACTGGTCTTCTCAGTGGAGACCTTTTCCTCGAGGGATCGCACATTGGCCTTCTCGACCTCCAAGTCTGACGAGAGCTCATTCCGAATAGTGCGAAGAGCGCTGATCTCCTTTTCGACAGCCGCCGACGTCATCTCCCTCTTGAGAAGGGCCTCCAGCTCCACATAATTCTGGAGAGCAAGCTCGAGGGCCTGAACTCTATAAGGAGGAAAGAACACAGTCATGATGAAGAAGCCAAACCTCTTTAAAAAAACTACATATATGCAAATGAAAAATAGTGATAGCAGTCGAGGACGGGACATACCGAGAGATGGCACTTCACGGTCAGGCGCTGCCGATCCAGGATACTTTCCCTAGAATAAACGTCCCAGGTCTCCTCATGAAAGTAGGTATATATGGTCTGCGAAGAAAGGCTAAAGAGGGGGGGAGGCGCAGAGCATGAGTGAAGTTGAGGTCAACCACGTCAGGGACAAGGAAATTGGGGTCATTGACCTTCAACCCCGGCAGCAGGAGAGGCTCGGCGGGACGGGGTGGAACCGCTAAGTTTGCAACAACCTGCCCGGATGACCCCTCGACCATATGAGTGTCTTATGGCCCGGATGGCCACTCTTCGAGGGTGGCTCAATCACGACGACTTCCCTTCTAGGGGTTACAGTGATGCCGGGGGAGGCAACGGTCTCGACTGCAGGCTGGCTTGACGTCCCGCTCGACTCCGCTCTGGTCTTATTCTTCCTCAGCCTGGCGGGGATGGTGTACCTCATCTCGGACCGCACGGCTACATGGAAAAGGAGAGATCAATTCAAAGGTATGTCGACTACACCCCCTAGCCTTCGCTAAATAAATTGAAGGGAAAAGGCCAACTTACCGCTAAGAAGATTTGCGGGAGGACCTAAGGGTTGGCCCGGAGGAGGAAAGTCTACGACCAGGTCGCACAGTAGGCGGTTCTCCGGTATTGAGGGCCGAGGCGCGTTGACGATCAGCAGAGAGTGAAAGTTTCTTCTCGACGTGAGCAAGAACGACTGAGGAGAGCCGTGGTCGCTCAATTTCTTCACCTACAGGTAAGTAACAACAAGTGTGAGAAGGTTCAATAGCTGCGCAGAGATCGCTGAAATAAAACAAGAAGAGAGGAACCTACAGTATTTGTTGAATACTGTTTGAGTTCCCATCGGGCGCTTCCCGTTGAGGGGGTGAGAATTAAAATTTCCCCCAAGAAAGAAGAACTGGGGCTTCCACCCGTGAGCGCTGATGGTCTTCCCGATGACCACGGGTGGGACAGGAGGTTTGGACTTAGAGTGTGAGGATAAATAAAAAAAAACCCCCTTTGGTTGGGGGAGGCCCTGAGGGAGTAGCAGTACAAGAATTCCTCGACGGTTAGGTCAAGGCTCAAGAACATCCTCCACAATATTATCATAGAATTTATTGTCACCCAACCATTGGGTGACAACTACGTAGGAGTGATCTTGTGGAGACCGCAGAGGGCCTTCACAAATGGCATAGCCAGCCCAAAGGTGAGCGCACGTGTGTACACGGTCATGTGACCTGAGGGGGGTTATGAGCCCCGTCGTTGGGGGTCGGGATAATCAAGTAAAAGTGCAGGGGGTCGATCCCTGCATCGATGAATGCCCTCTTAGCGGCTCGGGGCTTGATCTTCGACGGGTCAAGATCTGTGGCCAGTCCCGAAAGGGTACTTGTCGACGCTACCCCGTATCCTCGACCCCCAGAGGGACCAGCTTGTGGGTCAGCACCCTCATCGTTGAGGAGTATGAGCGCGTTCGGTTGAGAAGCCGAGGGTGACAACTCAACATACGCATCCACTTGACGAAGCAGGGAATCCTCGCTTTGGCCGGAAGATGTGCTCGAAGTCGCAACATCCTCAGGATCATCTCTGACTCTGTGCGCAGGGACCTCTTGACCTCTAGTCTGCTTCAACGGCATGTTCTGAAAATAGGCAAACAAGAGGGATGAGTTAGAATGCGCCATAAGTCAGGGAGGCCCAGAGTCAAGCTCGGAGGTCCCAGGCCAAAATAATGCACCTAAACGGATAAGCTGTTGGCGTCGAGGGAACGGCTGTAGCTAGCATGCCCTTCATGATGAGAGACCACACGTGGCAAGAGGCATCGAGCCCAAAGGCCACTGTGTCAAGGCATCCCGCCGAGTCGAACCCATCAACAGTCCTGTCAACTCGAGGAGGGAAGTAGTGATCCGACCGCCACTGCAGGAGTCAGAGAATCAGGCGGCAGATAAGTAGGATCAGCCGCCTTTCCCGAGACAGTCATCATGAAAACTCACCTACCCTCCCGCAGATCGAGGACGGAAGATGGCTTCCTCATTGGGAACGGAGAAGGGATAGTCATATGTAAAGGCCTATAAATAGAGCCAAGAAAACCCAAAAAAAAGTTAGACACCATTTCGTTACTTGAGAAAAGCTTGTAATCGGCTGAAATATTAGTGCATTCACAAGAGGATTAGGTAAAGAGTTATTGCCGAACCACTATAAAATCATTGTCTTCTTTACATTATTTTGTAGTCTTAATCCTAAGTTAAACTGTGAGAACCACTGCGAGTGTTTTTAGAAAGGTAATCACGAGTTGTAAGAAAAATACCGTCAACACTAGTCTTAATCATAATGGGAAATTCTTAGGCTTAAAAAAATTAATTATTAATTTTTTTTTTTTTTAATCGTCAGATCAAAAACTAACTGTTTTATATTTATTTTTTAATTTTCTATGATTTTGTTTAGAAATAATTATCAAGAATTGACCCTACCAATCTATGAGAGAAGGTCTCAATATTAATATTAATAAGTAATAACTATAATAAAAGAGCCGTATGGTCTTCACCATTCACTTCCGGTAGTCCAATCCGTTCCATGGCTTCCCTTTTTTTCCCCTACTTTTTTTGCTCTATTTCTCTTCTATAGTCACTTAACCTTAAAACCCTTTGAAATTTTATTTCTTTTAACTCCATTTTTTAGCGCTTTACCTTTTTGTGCCCCTTTTTTAACCGTATATTTGTCTAAAGGTTGTCTCTTATAAGTGGCACTTTACTTTTCTTTATTTATTATCTTTGACTTTTTTAAAAAAGAATTTTGACCTATGCTTGTTTAGCAATTTAGTCCTTAAACCAATGGTATAATTTTGATCAGATTAAAAACCGATAGTATATTCCTAAATAAAAATAAAATATAGGATGTAAAAAGATAAATAACTCATTCAAATAATTGAGGAACAAACCTAGGATTATACACATAATCAGCAACAAAAGAAGAAAGAAGGGACCAACCTTCTCCGGTAAGTCGGTCTACCGATAGTTCCAATTTTTGACCGTTAGATTTAGTCACAATCACATTAGATTTAAAAAGTATGTATAACAAACAGATTTTGATTCGTATTTGACTGCTAAAAAGTTGAGGACTACCGGTAGTCTATGACTATCAGAGAAATTCCCAAGAAACAAAAGCTATCCTAATATAGACTACAAAATTTGATACAAGTCAGTAATACAATATTTCCTAGGTGTATAATCTTTATCATATAATACAATATTTCCTAGTATAGGAAATCCGTGTTTTTCATCATTTTCTAACATCCATACTAAAATAATATAAAAAACAGAAAATTATCCCAACAACTTAGCATAGATAGATGAATACAACCACTTAAATTTTAACCATTACACAGGCCATAAGAAATAAGCACAGAAACACAACCAAGAAATTGAACACAACAAGCATTTTTCCAGCAGCAACGTTTGCTTCCAAAGCCACGATCCGTTTAAGAATCCCTGGGTTTGATGTTGAAGCACCAATATAAGGAACTTGAGCTGCAGCATTCTTAAAATTCAAACTAATTTCTCGATTCGAAGATGAGCCACCAACAATAGAGCATACTGGATCATCTCGTTCCCAACGTGCAAAAAAACTGCAACCATCCCCTTTTTTTGGGCAGCAATAAATAAGTTTATTTGGATTTTCTGCTGTTTCAGATATCTTCAGATCTGCTGTCTCCCCGCATTTACATTTCCGATTCAAAAATGTTATTTCTCCGTTGCAGGAGTTGTTGGTTTGAGATGGATTCTAAAACATAAAAATAGATTAAAAAAAATCTTTAGCAAAGTAAAAACTAGATGAATCTACTAAAAGGAACAGTAAAAAAAAAACACAATCTTCAAGGTCATATTCACTTTTAGTTCCTGAGTTATAGGCAAAAATCTCATTTTGATCCTGACCTTTAGAACACTTTAAAATGAGTCTCTAATCTACCAAAATGTCCAAACTCATACCTCTTATCCATCCGACTGTTAGTTGTGCCCTAACATGTAAAATTACAAAATTAACTCGTACTAAACCACAAATGGTACCCTTTTTCAGTCAAGATTTTATTAGTCAGATGAACATGAGGGCTAATTTGTTACAGCTTGTTAGTGCATTTTATATTGGCTTATTTTTAGCAAATTAGTTGTAAGATTGGTTGACATTTTAATTTGGTAGACCTCTTAAGGAAAGTCTTGTTGTCATGTTTATGGACTACAAATCAAAGGATTTGATTGCTGAAAATGAAGAGTGGACTTTTAGGGGAATTAATGGCTGGCAAATCTTCAAGCTTGAGGAGAACGTGGTGTGGGGACACAAGGCTGAAAACAGAAAAATCTGGATAGGTACATGAGCAACTTTGCTATATATACATAAGTGGCATACGTGAGTTTTTGGGCCCCTTGAAAAAAATATTGGGTAATCAAAGGATACATATGGGGCATGGTTTTTATAGAAGAAATATTCAGAAAAAGTCCTGTGAGAGTGAGTCTTTATGTGTTGATTGAAGATCGTCCTTCGGGAGAAGGATTAGCAGCTTTCGGGAGAAAGCACACTGCTAGCCGAAGGGATTTCGCCATACAGTTTTGAAGACGAGTGGTGCTCGCTGGACAAGGCCATTAAGGAGATTTGACACGGCGGCGACAACGTCAAGGAGGGATTCTTTGGGTGTATAAGTCCGATTGGTGTGTGTAATCCTTTAAACTTAATGGATTGTTCATTGTCTGGGCGTGGCCCCGCAGAGTAGGTGTGCGTACCGAACTGCGATACCATTTTCTGGTGTTCTTTACATTCCTGCATTAGTTTCCTACTTTACTATTTTACTGGCTTAATATCGAAACTTTCGTTATAACAGTGTTACAGAAAAGTGTTGTAACGCTTTCTGTGACACTAGTAACCAAAACAGACCTTTCAGAGCTTGATAGATGGAGGACTCGCCCAATGACAATCAAAACGGAGACTAAAGTGGGATTTTGTCATATTGTTTAGGGACTAAAAATAAATCAACCCAAAAACCAAAACCACATAAACGGGTTTAATTTAGAAGATTAAACTCAATCTCCTTTTTCTCTCTTCAACATAAAACGCAAAAAATTAACCTCTACCTACCGTCTTCATTACACAGCTTTTGTCCTCTTTGTTCTCAATGGACTGAACCGTGGAACATGATGAGCTGGTCTGTATTTTTCTTTGTCGTGCCGCTGCTAAAGGACCTTTAGGGCTATGGAATTTCAATTGAAAATTTAAATGTGAGAAACTATTTTAATAAAACAAAAGGACAAAATGGATGTTTGACAATTAGTTTACAGCGCCTGCTTTCTAGTGTTTGGAAATAAGTTCAGAATGCTAATATGACCATTTCCAAAAATTTGACTCTCGGAATCTATGCCTGGAAGAATTTGAACATGAAAAAGCAAATACATGTAAGTTTATAGCATTTTTGAAGACACGGTAAAACATGATATTTCGAAAAGACACAAGAGAAATTCAATATGAGCAAAGTACGTACACAACAGATGAAAATATAAAGGGCTAACATTGAAGGATCTATTATTGAAGTTAAGGATTAAATCTCTTTGGTTATATATTCGCCAATGCCATGGTGGGTGTGAAGCTGCCCTAAAAGTAAAAGGTGGGGGCCTCACCGAATTTTTGTACGTAAGCCTTTATGTAGAGAGGACGGAGTTCCTCGATCACTTGCGCATCTAAATAAGCATTGCAGGAGTTGCACCAAAATACTAAATCTCTCTTCTTCGAACGCCACATTTAGGAAATGAGACACATAAATTCGAACCTAAACAAGAGAGAGAGTTCTAACTTCTATAGAAATAGGCAATTAGATAGTACTTGTTGTGAAATGCTAAGCAGTGAAGTGTCTTGCGATAATGGTCTTGAAAGTGCATGTTAACATAAGGACTACAGAAAACCCCTCTGCAGCTTAAACAGAGACAATTGTCATTTGGGTCCTGACAACTTTAAAAATAAAAAATAAAAAATTGGTTAATGAAAGAAGAAATAAACAGATGGTTCACAAGCGTAAATGTGATAGTAGCAAAAATGTTGTAAGAATGCCTTACACTTGGCAAGGAGTATCTGGTGTGGGGATGTGAATGAGATCAGACGAAAGGGACACCAAGTGATCGCAGGAAGTTCGGATCACCATCCGATATGATTCTTTTAGATCATAAGTCCATGGTTCATTGCCGGTGCTGCGGCTGGCATCACCGCAACCGTACTCTGCTGACTACTTGACACAGTACGTGAACTTTGGGAACTTTGCAATTTGAGTTTCAGTTGAGCTTAATATTCATGATAGAACTTGTTTTAAAATTAAACAAGCTATCATGTCTTGCTTGTTATCCTTACTATATGCATAACTTCATGCATTTGTTCTATGGATTATCTAGGCCACGTAAAATATGCACATAACGCAAAATGCTCGACTTACTGAATCAACTGATTGACTGACATGGGAACGTTTTTCAAATTGGACTACCCGTCTGATGAGAAAAATGCATGGGCCTACTTGTCTTTGGTGGCTGTATCATTGGGTTTACATTTCCTTGTATTTCTGTAGCTTTATGTTTTTTGTTGGTTTGCATTTTTTCAATTGACTCTTCAGCTTTTCAGCAGTCTAATGTCTCGGGTAGAAGGAAAAGGCCAGAACTAAGATTTCATTGATTTTAGCCCCCTCATCACTTTTATACGCTAATCATACAAAATGGTGTGCCTTTCAGATTCGGACTAAGTTGGTGGCTCCTGGTAGAGACGCCTTGGGTGGTGTTATTGGTGCTTTCCGCCACATCATCCAAACTTCCTGATGATACCGAATCTCCCGGGAGGTCGCGATGAGAAGGAGAAGGTCTTTGCTGTTCCAGAGACCGATCCACTCAGAGACTTCAATTGATCCAAGCTCTTCATGCTTGGAAACCCTAGCTTCTGCATCTTCGAAATCGAAAATTGATCGCAGGAGAGGAGAAGAAAATGAAAGAAACCATAGAAATTGTCACCCTACGCTCTGACTCTGCTGCTCTGGGAGTTTCAGACCGCAAGAGTACGGTAGTTAGTTGAAATGAAATGGGCGCCAACATTTTGCGGGTATTTATATATACATACATATATGTATGTATGTGTGTTATAAAAGACGATGACGTGTCATTTGAAAGTGTCAATTGGGTTTTGACCTTTGCCCCTTGACTCATTGTTGTTTGGCGTACAGGTGTCAATTGCCTGCCCAGCCCGCTACAGTAGTTAATTCGGCCCAGCCTGGCCTTGTACTGTTATGGTCCAGGCCAGGCCGGCACGCCATAAGGGCTAAGGCGGGGTCTCATGTTTGAGGCCCACAGCCCAAGCACGGTCCAGGCACCAAGGCCCAGGTGTAGTGACCAAGAAATCTCATAATTTAAATAATGCGATTTATTTAAGTCAAGGATTTTTCCCAAAAAAAATATATATTATGTTATATTTTGTGAATGAAGAATTTATAAAATTAACATCTGTATTCCTAAATTCTGTAGCAAATTTCATGCTAATATCATGTTTTGCGATAAAGTAAATTCGATCGAAAAATTCTCACCGTAATTTAAAACGGAAGAATTTCCAGTGCATATACAGTTTGAGAATCTTAGTTCCAAAATCTCCAAGCACAAAGCAAATTGGCATCCAATACACGTAAAGGAGAAAATAACTGTCAGTATAATTTTGAACAGTTTTAATGAGAAACTTAAGAGAGCGGACAAAAATACAAGGGTTAAGTGATATTTTTTCCCCTCTCTTTCCTCACTTGGCCGGCCAAACTTAGGGGATTATAGCCAAAATTTGGCTAGTGAAGTGTGCTAGAGGATTTCATGATGAGATAGAGTCAAATCAACTGCTTGACAAGAATTGCTTACTTCACTTTCCTCTTGAATCACACAACAAGCCAGCCAAAGAAAAGGCGGATTAATCTAAAAATTTAGCTAATTAAGCTAGCTTGCTAGGCTTAAATAAGAACTATGATGAGATCAAGCAATGTCTATAAAGGTGAGACCATTAGTGCAAGCATTAGATTAGCCATTTTTGCACATCTCCTCTCTTTTTTCCCATACCCAAAACCGGCCACACTCCTCCATTCTCTCTCAAATATTTTCTTCCACTCTCCAAACCTTAAGCCACTAGCAAATAATAGAAGAAGAAGAAGGAGATCAAGGGATTCTAGGAGGAGACTAGTCAAGCATTCCTCCAAGGGAAAAAAAACTCTAAATCCTCTCTTTTTCATGTTTTGGTAAAGTTTGAAATATAGAAATGTTGTTCTCAAATTTCCTTATACTTTTCTAGTTCCAAGCCATTAACAAATCTTAGAGGAGTTCAAAGGTTTTCAAGAGAGAGAGAGAGAGTTCTTCAAGGGTAAGTTCTTAAACTCTTCTCCATTAATTTCTAGCCAACTTTAAGCTTGAATTTATGGATGTAAATTTGTTGTTCTTGAGGAGATGAGTTGTAATAAGGGTTTGTGAGTTTTATGTTGGTTTTGTGTGTTTTGAGGTTAGTTTGATGTGGCATGCTTATGCTTGATTTAAGTTTGCTTACTTTCGGTTAGAGAAAAAAAATTTCGGTTACTTCGAACGTGAAAACAAGGACCCTTGAGCGAGATTTTTGGTGTTTCAAAGCTTGAACTTATAGCCCTTGATGTTTTGAACATTTTCAGTTACTATGACAAAACCCAACTTTAACTCTAAAAGCAAGTTTGAAGCCATTTTACGAAAAATGGACAGGTTGTCCAACACAGTTTCAAAAAAAGAAAATTTCCTACAACATTGCTATAGTATCCGCAGCATTTTAAAAGATTGCTGCAGTATTTCCTACAGCGAAAGAAAAAAAAAAAGCAGCCACTGTTTTTAGTCAAACGAGACCTTTAGAGGCTGAATTTCAACTTTTACCACAAACGACAATTTTAGATCTCGTCGAAACAAAGAATTGTCGCGAAGAACAAAATTTTGAAATCCGTCCCTATGATACCGTAAAATGCAGATTTCATAAATTGCACAGTTTTTAACGAAACAAAACTAAAACAGTGTTGGTTTTAACAAAAAATAGTCAAAGAACCCGAGATAAGCTTTCAGTAAAATACAATGGCATTAAACCTCATTTTAACAAAAGTATTCGTAAAGAAAGTTGTAATATCCGGGAAAATCCAATTATTAATAAGTAGAATTAATTATGGATTTTTCATAATTACGTCGATAGATTCATAAGAAAATATAAGTACATGGCTTATAATGTTAAACTTTGATATTAGTTACGAGATATGATTATGAGAGAGAAAAGAAAAAATATAAAAAGAGTCAAGTTTTGACTATTGAGTCTAAAAATAGTTTTAAGACTTGAAATAGTCCAATTTAGTATACAATTAAGAATATAAAATAATATTGAATTATTCTTATATTAAGATTGGACTGTAAGTAAATAATAAAAGAGAACTCGTCGGAGAATTAAATTTTCTATCGGTAAAGTAAATAATCTCTAGCTAGAATAAATTATATCTGTTTGGAGAGGACTTTTAAGGATAAGTTCTAAAGTTTCACTTTCTCTCTCCTCTCACGCGTTTGTTTCTCTCTTTTCTCGGACGTTCTCTCTCAAAAATGAAACCGTCTGTGGCCAAAATCTCACTTTGAGATTCAGACCTCAGTTTTTGACACAGCTGGTGACAATGGAAAGCTTTCGATGAACTGAGCATTTTGACAAGTCGCACAACCCCAAATTCTGCCAGAATAAGCCGTAATCGCCGGCTGAAGTTTTAAAAACAACCGAAACTTTCGATCACGATATGTCCTTCGTCTGACTTCCGATTGAGGTGATTTCAGTCCCTATGGACTCAATGCAGCGTGACGGAGAAAACCCACCCATTTTCATAGCTCAATTATGGCTGGAGCACTGCCATATGTGGTGGTCAGAATCACCGCGCCGCCACCATCGTTTTTCTTCCTCCGGGACGCAATGGGTGTCACAACCCCTACCATTAGATTCAGAGTTAATAGACGAGTCGATCCCGACTAGATTCAGCCATTGCTGTCGCCATTTGGCCAGAAAATGGAGCTCGCCACCGCCGTCGTGATGGTGTAGGTTGGTTCTGACGATCGGCCCGTTAGATCACCGTGAGTTGGTGTCAAAACACTCATAAGATCATGGGTAAGAAAACCCCTCAACTAATTTTAGGATTTCATGACCGGAAATGTGAGATTTGAGTCCCGAATTTTAGCGATGTTGTCGGTCCCGATTTGTACTGTTACAGGTCAAATGGTATGAAATTGACCACACCAATGAACTTAGAAGGGTCGATTTATCAGGGGTAGGACCCAAGTCCACCATGGAAAAACTCTCCGGGAGCATGTGCCACCGTACGCCGCCGTACACCGCCGCCATATTCCGGTGAGGTGTCGTTTCT
>JABXEQ010000098.1:0-25000 GCA_012066045.3 Morus alba | reverse complement strand
AAAAAACAGCTTCATTTCTAAAACTTCTCAACTCAGACAACTCTCACTACTTGGCCAAATCAAGCAACTATTACTAAACAAGAGAATTTTATGATAAGAGTATAAAAAAAATACTTTACAAATAGGATTTTGTATCAAATCATCAAATGTGTATCATATTTTGTTAGGCCTAATCACGATAAAGAGAAAATGAAAAAAAAAAAAAAAAAAAAAAAGTTGTTGGGTGCCGCAGCGCCAAGTTATGAGCGTTGCAACACCAGACAGGTGCGCGCGATTTTGTAGTTGTTTCATTAGGTGTTGCGGCACGATCAAGGGCGAATTTGAGTTGTTTTAGGTTTCTTTTGAGGCTTTTCTTGTACTCTATAAATATCGAGTGATATAGGGTTTTATTGGGATGAATTTTCAGAGAGAAAATCCACAATATGAGGACTAGAAAATACTTTGAGTGTGAGAGAAACACAAGTAAGTGATTGAGTGATTCTCTGTATCGAATTATTACAATAATATAATGAAATTTGTGGCGTCAGAAACAAAACGTAGTTAAATTGGTGAACTTGTATAAAATTCTTTGTATGATTTGTGCTTTTATTTTTCGTTCTTGGTAATTTATTTAGGTTTTAGTTTGAATTTCCTAACAAGTTTTGTATTTGATTAGATTTAACTTTTATAAACATTTACATGCACAACCAATAAGGGTATTTATGCATTCTTAAAAGAGTTAAGAAGTTAGCTTAATAACGAGGTCATGTGTTGGCCTCTATGGAGACCACATATTGGGACATCTTTCTTTTTTTATTATTTTTTTATTTTCTCTATTTTCTTTCTCTTTCATCATTTTTAGACCTTTTATTATATATTTTTCTTCTCTCTCTCTCTCTCTCTTTTTTTTTTTTTTTTTTTTTTTGCCTACCTATTGCCTTTTTTCTATTTCCCCCACCTATCACTTACCTATCACCTTTAGCTGTAATTTTTTTTTTGGAATAGAGATGGATGAAATATAAAATGAAACATATAAAATGTTTCCTTTTATCTTTTTATAAAAAAGATCTTATATTTATATTTATGATTTATTAAAATATCTTTACTTAATTTAAAATGTACATTTTGATCGTTCTTTTTTTTTTTTGTTCATTTTAAATCTTGCATTTTTTTAATTGTGCCTTATTAAATTTTGCCCTTAACATGCTATTATTTAATTTATTTCAAATATTTTTTCCTAAATTTTTTTTAATATTTGTTTAAAAAATATAAAAATACTGAGGAGTTATTATTTAGAGTGTAATTTAAGTGTAATTTTTAGTTGAATTTAAGTTATAACTTGAGTTGAAGTTAGACCTTGAATAAAATTAAATAAAATTAAATAAAGTTAAAACTTAAAAAAATATTAATTTAAATAAAATTAAAATTAAAATTATTTTTTTTTAGTTTTTTAGACAAAAAAAAAATTGCCTGAATATTCAACTAGTTTAACGTCAAAAGCTTTAAAAAAAAAAAAAAAGAAAAAGAAAAACGTTCGTGATTTGTCATTGCATTCATGTATTGGACACATGGCTTATTTTAGAAAGAGCATAATTTATGTGAAGTCAGTACAGAGTAGTGAAGAGTAATGAATGAAGATACTAATCAATATATAGTTGGACAAGGCACAGATAGACACATGGTGCAATTAAAATGTTTTATCTTCAATATAATATACTCATATGTCTATTTAGTTCATTGATTTAAATTTTTAATTTAAGTTAAAATGTGATTTTATGTAAAAAAAAATTTATTGTAATAAAAAAGTTAAATATAATTATTTCTGAAAATTTTTTACTGTAATAAAACTCGAATCGATTAAATGAACAGGGATCTCAATGTTTCACATATGTGAATATATATATATATATATATATATATATATATATTTCCTTGTGAGGAGGGCATATGAATAGATTTGATTACAAGTATTTACCATTTATCAGATGCAAAATTAATGTCCTTCAGCAATAACATCGGATCATAGAATCTAACTTCATGAGAACACCAGTGAATTAAAAGAAGGAAAACCACTTGATCGTGCTTCTTTTTTGGCATCTTAAGTAGTAGAATGCCAATTGTCCACACTTGCCATCTTCTTTACAAACACAATTATTATGCTAACTTGAATGCTAAGTGTTACGCCATGGTCGATACCTCGACCACTTCTCCTCTAGAACGACGTCGATGAATCCCACGGGAGGATCGACTGTTGACAATGAGGTAAAGCGCAGCGGACGTATCCTCCACGTCGAGGAGGGCCACGTAAGAAGGGGCACCGAGTAAGGTCTCTACGGGCACATGAGGCGACGTCGAGAGATATCGTCGGCCACCGTGAGGTCACATCAACCGGAGGAGGGAAGTACCGATTCGACGGCTACTTTTGGAGTCAGGAAATCAGGTGTCGGCCTGAAGAGATCCGCCCAATTTCCAGGGATTAGCTATCATGAGTTCTCACCTACCCTCACGGAGACCGAGGACGGAGGTGGCTTCTCTTTGGGAACCGGGGACGACAGCTGGGAGAGCTTGTATAAATAGGGCGAAAAGGAACCCAGAAGAGGGTTAGAGACCATTTTGTATTACAAAGAAAACGTTTGTACACAGTTAAAAGATATAGTGCATGCACAAGTGGAGTAGGCACAACATTATTGCCGAACCACTATAAATTCGTTGTTTCTTCTGCATTATTTTTCGGTTGATTCCAGTATCCGGTTTTTAGCATAATTGTGAGTGACTAAAAGAGATTATAACGAGTTGTCGGAAAAATACCGTCAACAATTGGCGCTAGAAGGAGGGCGGAGCCCAGAAATTTGATCCAGCTTGGAAGTCAGCTTCGAACCGGAGATCTTCACTATGGCTCCAAGAGGCCGTCAACCGGCGACTAACCCGTCAACCCAGCCAGCCCAGGAGACTACCGCTGCCGGGACGTCCTCAAATCCGCTCCCAACGGCCGCAGCGAACCCCCCAGACCGTATCGACCAGCTCCAAAGACAGGTCGAGACGACCGCGGTCGCGGAGAAATGGCCACGGCCCCGCTGACTAGACCACGGGCGGAACGCGATGTCACGCCGAGGACGCGCCGACGGTCCCGTGAACGCTGTCGATGGGAACCAGGAGCTTGGACTAACGCGGTGACACCGAGGAAATCGGTGACAGTCGAGCAGTGACCCAAGTGACCCGCCAAGTCGAATGGGTCTGTGGGGAGTAGGCGCTGAGCGGCGCCAAGGAGAGCGGGAGAGGGCTGGCAAACGCTTCCTGGATAACATAGGTGCCCCTCGACCGCCGCAAGAGCCCCACAGGAGGAACCCTGTCCCGGTGGATTCTACATGGGTGCGCGCGGAGACTTAAGGGCCAGGCCGACGCCCGTCGCGGGAAGGCTGTGCACCGGCAAGGAGGACGAGCTGCAGCAGAGACAAGGCCCTGGCCGAGAAGATGGCCAGGTTGGAGAAGCAGATGGGGAGCAGGCTGAACAACTTCGAGCAAGTTGTGGGGAAGGTGGCCGAGGCAGTAAATGTCGACGCCAGGATGTACACGTCCCATGACCACCCGTTCACAGAGAATATCATCCGAGTCCCTCTCCCAGACAGGTACAAGTCGCCCCCCATCCCGCTATATGATGGAAGGAGTGACCCGGACGACCACCTTGAAGTATACACAGGGCACATGGTCCTGCATGGATACCCCGAGGAGGTGATGTGCCGGGCATTCAGTAAATCACCTTCAGATTCCGCGAGGAGGTGGTTCAGTCTCTCAAGCAGAACTCCATATCCAGCTGGGATGACCTGAAGAACGCTTTCTTGACCCAGTTTGTAGGTGTCAAGAAGTACATCCCACCTAAGCGTAACCTGTCCAGAGTGTACCAGGGCCCAACGAGTCCCTCAAGGACCGGATAGCTCGCTTTGAGAGCAAGTCGCAGCCACCGAGGGATCTCCGATGAAGTGGCTTTGATGGGGGCACTGTCCAGCATGAAAAAGGACATCCCCTATAGCACGGATCTCGACCGACGGCCGCCCCATACTTACCAAGAGTTTTTGACGAGGGCCCAGGGGTTCATCAACGCCGAAGAGGCCAAGAAGGCCCTCAAGAGCAAGGCGGCGACCCCTGTCAAGGAGGAGGCCGGGCTGCCACCCTCAGGGCAGCGGGCAAGAAGCGCCGGGGCCTCCCCAGGTGCAAGCCGAGGCCAAACACAACCCGCCCGAACAATAGGGGCGGCAATGCCTCGACGAGCCAGGGAAACAAAGCGCCCAGGCCAAGAACGATATGACGCCTATACCCCTGACAATGGGGATTGAGGACGCCTACCACGAGATCAGCCATCTTCAGGTGTTACGTCGACCTCAACCCATGAGGGCCGACCCGCAACACGGAGAAACTGAACAGTACCGCCGCCCACGGCAAGGTCGGTCACACCACGGGCCGAGTGCTACGACCGAGGGACTAGATCGAAAGGTCATCCGGGAAGGAGGCTCAACGAATATCGAGCCGACCGCGGAACAATAATAGGCGCCACGACGACCGGAGGGACGAGAATAGGCGCGACAATCGCGATAACCCCCCTGAACCGGTTGGCGTCATAAGAACGATTTTCGGGGGACCATACCTCGGCGGCACCTCTCGACGTGCCCAAAAGGACTACGCCCGAGAGGCGAAGGAGAAGTTCAATCAGCGCTTCATGAACGTCTCCGGGCGCGAAGCCAAGGTCGCCCGACACGAGGACGCCGAGATTACCTTCTCGGAGCTCGACGCCAGAGGTGTGCACTTCCCACAGTGCGACGCCCTGGTTGTGGAGGCCATGATCGGCAATCACACGGTATGCCGTATCCTGGTGGACAACGGCAGCTCCGTAGACATTCTCTACGCCGACTGCCTCGACAAGATGGGGGATTCCTCAAGGCTCCCAGAACAAAGCCCAGCCATCAGTGGATTCACGGAGACAGCGTCATCCCGGAAGGAGCCATCGAGCTGCCCATGACCATTGGGGACCGACCGCACACCGCGACAGTGATGTCGAAATTTCTGGTTGTGAAGGGAGGCGACCAATATAACGCGGTCATAGGGCGCCCGACCTTGAGGGCATTGCGGGCGGTAACGTCCATTTATCACCAGACGGTGAAGTTCCCCACGCCGAGCGGGGTCGGCAAAGTCAGGGGGAACCAATATGAGTCGAGGCTCACATACTCGGAAACGATCCGCCACTATGCCGAACCAACAGAGGTACGCAGAGAGCTGCGGATGGTCGAAACCAGAGCTGAGGGCCTCGACTTAGATCCGAGATTCCCTGGGGAAGAGCCTGAGGCAGGACCAGTCGAGGAGCTGGTCGAAGTCCCTGTCGATGAAAGGGACCCGACCAGAACGCTGAGAGTCGGCTCAGAACTGGCACCTCAGGACCAAAGGAAGCTGGTCGGATTTTTAAAGGGAAACCTCGACGTGTTTGCTTGGTCCCACGAGGACATGGAGGGGATAAGCCCTGACGTCATGTGTCACCGGCTGAACGTCGATGACAAGTTCCCGCCAAAGAGGCAGAAACGCCGGCCAATGAACGCAGAGAGGTCTGAGGCCCTGCGAAGGGAAGTGGACAAGCTCACTCGGAACAACTTTATCCGAGAAGTCCTATACCCTGAGTGGGTGTCCAACCCAGTCCTGGTAAAGAAGCCAAATGGAGAATGGCGGACGTGCGTCGACTTCAGCGATCTGAACAAGGCATGTCCCAAGGACAGCTTCCCTTTGCCTAGAATTGACCAGCTGGTCGACGCCACGGCGGGGCATGAGCTCCTGAGCTTCATGGACGCCTACTCCGGATACAACCAAATACCTATGTTCGACCGCGACGAAGAGCATACGTCATTCATAACGGACAGGGGGCTCTACTGCTACAAGGTAATGCCCTTTGGCCTCAAGAATGCCGGAGCGACATACCAGCGCCTCGTCAATAAAATGTTCGCGGGGTTAATCGGGAGGTCAATGGAGGTATACGTCGATGACATGCTGGTGAAGAGTAAGCGAACCACAGACCATGAGGAGGACCTGGGAAGGATGTTCGACGTGCTCAGGACGTACAGGATGAAGCTGAACCCGCGAAAGTGCGCCTTCGGCGTCGCTTCAGGGAAGTTCTTGGGCTTCATGGTGAGCAGTCGGGGGATTGAGGCCAATCCGCAAAAGATTCAGGCCCTCCTCGACATGGCGTCGCCAAGGAAGCCCCGGGAGGTCCAGAAGTTGACGGGCTGTGCGGCCGCGCTGAGTAGGTTCATCTCTAAATCCACCGACAAGTGCGTCCCATTCTTCAATACCCTGAGGGGAAGCAAGCCGTTTCTGTGGACGGAAGAGTGCGAGCAGGCGTTCCGTCAACTGAAGGAACACCTTGGTAGGCCTCCAATGCTGTCTAAACCGGTAACCGGGGAAGTGCTGAGCCTTTACCTGGCGGTCTCGGAACACGCCGTTAGTTCGGTGTTAATCCGCGAAGAGGAGAAGGTGCACCGCCGGTGTACTACGCCAGCAAGCGCCTCCTCGCAGGAGACGAGGTATCCCCAGATGGAAAAGCTCGCCCTCGCGCTAGTTGTGACAGCAAGGAAGCTACGGCACTACTTCCAGGCCCACAGCATCCAGGTATTGACCAACCACCCCCTCAAGCAGGTGTTACAGAAGCCTGACGCATCTGGACGGCTCCTCAAATGGTCAATAGAGCTCAGCCAGTTCGACATCAACTACAAACCGCGAACCGCGATCAAGGGTCAAGCCTTGGCCGATTTCGTGGTGGAATTCACAGGCTTACCTGTCGACGCCGTTGAAGAAGTCCAACCCGTACGATGGAAGCTCTACGTCGATGGTAGCTCGAACGATAATGGCAGTGGCGCAGGACTGGTGTTGCACACTCCGGAAGGACACAAGGTCACCGCCGCCATTAGGTTCGAATTCACGGCATCCAACAACGAAGCAGAGTACGAGGCCTTGCTCGCCGGGCTCCGATTGGCGGATCATCTGAAGGCGGAAAGCGTCGACATCTTCAGTGATTCCCAGCTCATTGTGAATCAAGTGAAAGGTCAGTACCAGACCAGGGATGAGAAGATGGCGGCATACCTGAAGAAGGTTAAGGAGGCTCTGGGAAAATTCACCGCCTTTGAAATACAGCAGGTACCAAGAGCCGAAAATAGCAACGCTGACGCGCTTGCCAGGTTAGCGACGTCGAGAGACGCAGATCTGTTGAACCTGGTACCACTAGAGGTGTTAAAGGTCCCATCCATAGAGAAACGACCAGAGGTCGCACCGGTGGAGCTCCAACCTGGCTGGATGGATCCTATCATCAGGTACTTGGTCGACGGCGAGCTGCCAGAAGAAAAACGGCAAGCCAAAAAGATTAAGTACCAAGCGGCGAGATACACGATGTACGACGACGTCCTTTACCGTAGGGGGTACTCGACACCTTTACTTAGATGTCTCGGCGCAGAGGAGGCGAAGAGGGTCTTATCGGAGGTGCACGACGGGGTCTGCGGGAACCACGCGGGGAGGGCAGTCCCTAGCCTACAAAATATTGCGGCAAGGGTACTACTGGCCTAGCCTCAGGAAGGACGCAGTAGAATATGCCAAAAAATGCGAAAGCTGCCAGAGGTATGCCCCAACCCCTCGACTACACTCGGAGGACCTTACATCCATAATGTCCCCCTGGCCTTTCGCTAAATGGGGAATTGACCTCATTGGCCCGTTGCACAAAACACCAGGGGGGTACAAGTTCGCGATCGTCGCCGTCGACTACTTCACAAAGTGGGTCGAGGCTGAACCGTTAACGGCCATCTCAGAAGAAGTGCACGAACTTCATATGGAACAACATCGTGTGCCGATTCGGGGTCCCGCACTCTCTTGTGTCCGATAACGGGAAGCAGTTCAATAACGATAACACTAATCAGTTTTGCGAACTTCTCGGGATCCACAAGAATTTCTCGTCGGTCATCTACCCCCAATCTAATGGGCAGGTCGAGGCTGTCAACAAGATCATCAAGGTCACCCTCAAAAGGCGCCTCGACGCCTACAAAGGGAAATGGGCCGACGAGTTGCCAAAGGTACTATGGGCCTACCGAACAACCAGCAGATCCACCACAGGGGAAACCCCTTTCTCCATGGCCTATGGGTTCGAAGCGGTCCTACCAGTAGAGGTGTCAATCCCGACCGACCGGGTAACCCGGTACGAGGAGGGTAGGAACGCCGAACTGATGACCTTAGAGCTCGACCTCTTGGAAGAACGGCGCACGGACGCACAGCTAAGGCTCGCCGCGTACCAAGCAAGGGCGGCCAGGTACTATAACAAGAAGGTCAGGCCGAAGCGCTTCGGAGTCGGGGACCTAGTTCTACGCGTCGTTACCCCCAACACAAAGCCCAAGAACTCCGGAGTTCTGGGTCCCACTTGGGAGGGGCCCTATCGAATACGAGAGGTTGTGGCCAACGGTTCATACCGGTTGGCAGAGCTCGACGGGCAAGACATCAAGCACACCTGGAATGCAGACCAGCTGAAGGTCTACTACCAGTGACTACAAGAGGTGTCGACACGGTAGATCGGAGCCCCATACTTGTATTATTTTTCTTCAATTTCTTATTGGCAGGGAGCCACTTTTGTAACCAATGTTGAAATAAATGAATGTCGACAAGTCGACTGATTTTCTACACCGAGTTTGATAATCTACCAAAAATTGTCGATACGTCGACCGAAACGCGCCGATACGTCGGCGCAACGATAATACGGGCAATACGAGCCCTAGCTCGACCGTACTCCAACTACGCACTACAATCGGCATCGACCATGCGCTAGCGTCGACTTCAAGAACTCGACCCTAGCGAGGGGGTACTAAGGCAGTCGAGCATGCGCCTGGCGCACACCGCATACTTGTCAAAAATAATATACATTTTTCCCAACAAAAACCAGAAAGGTACGCAAGCAGTAAACATCATAGCATGAATATTGCGGGAAATCATAAAGTATATATAAAAAAAAGAATAAATCAGTAGTCTCGACCTTAGGGCCGTTACAAAACATAGAAAAAATATTGTCTGGGCCTTGCGGCCCCACAAAAGAAAAACGACAAACAAAACAAGAAGAGAAGAGCAGCTCAAAGCTCGCCGTCGCCCCCCGGGTCCCCGCCTGCTGGCCCCCGCCCCTCAGGCTCTGGCACAGGCTGGACCGTCTCGACCTCGGCCCCCTGCACCGGCTCGACCACTTCGACCTCCTCGCTGTCCGACTCATCCAAGAACGACAAGTCGACGTCTGGACGCTTCTTGCGGAAGCGGTCGAAGATTTGGTCCCCCGCAGACTGCATCAGGGTGAGTTGGAGCTCTTCAAACTCCGCCGAGGATTTGTACTTCTCGACCCTGTCCGCAATCAGCCCCTCGAATTCCTCGGACGCTTTGAAGGCCTCCACGCGGGCGTCGGCTATGCGGCCGAACTCCCCAGAGGCCAAGAAGTCGGCAACGGCCTTGGCGGCCACTTCCCTCTGCCGCTGTTGATACTCCGGCGACGAGAGGTAGGCCTCGACCCCTTTGGAGCTCCCCTCGCTGAAGCCCGCCGCGAAGCTGCGAGTCTTCGCGTTCTCGACGCTCTCCTCGAGGGTCTTCAGCTTCGCCTTCTCGACCTCCAAGTCGGTCGAAAGCTCGTCGCGGATAGAGCGAAGGGCCGTTATCTCCCGCTCGGCGGCCGCGGACGCCCTCTCCCCCTTGAAGTGGACCTCTAGGTCCACATAATTTTGAAGGGCGAGCTCAAGAGCCTAAATTCAACAAGAATAAAGTCAGCAGGGAAACCACATGGAAATAATCAGACAAAGGATGGCGTCAAGCCGAGCCATACCGAGATCTGGCGCTTCACGGTCAAGCGCTGCCGGTCCATGATGCTCTCCTCGGCGTAGGCCTCCCAGTGCTCCTCCTTGAAGAAGGAATATATGGCCTGGAGAGGGAGGCTGAAGCGCGGGGGCAGGCGCAGGCCGTGGGTCAAGTCGACGTCGTCCACGTCGAAAACGGGATGCTCGGGATCGCCGACCCTCGACCCTGGCAGAGAGGAGAACTTGGATGCCGCCAGGGCAGCCGCAGCGGCGACGGCTCTGAGCTTTTCCCGAGCCCGACTTAGGCCGGAGGAGCCCTCGGCGGCAGGTGGGGCCTGTTGCTCACCCACCTTCTGCCTCTTGGAGGAGGGCTCAATTCTGAGAACCCCCCCCCTCGGGGTTGCGACGACGTCGGCAGTCGGGGTAGCTTCGACTGCCTTTTTCTTCGACGAAGCGCTCGTCGAAGCCGGCGCCTTATCCTTCCGCTTGGTGGGGAGGCTGAACTTCATCTCGGAGGGCACGGCTGTTCAGAAAAGCAGGTTAACCTGGGTACGCGTCGACCATACCCGCCAATAAATAGGAAAGAAGGAAAGTTGCGGCTTACCGCTGAGAAGATCTGCAGGAGGGACGATGGACTCTCGCGGAGGAGGGAGCTTGATCAGCAGACCGTAGAGGAGTTTGTTAGCCCTGGTATTTAGAACCGAGGCGCGCCTGCGATCCGGCGAGAGTGATAGGACCTTCTCGACGCGAGAAAGCGCCGACGCCGAAAGCGTTGGACGGTCGACGACTTCACCTGCAAGCACAGACCGGACAGGGATGAATCGACTTCCGCGCAGAGATTTTGAAAGAAAAAGAGAAGGAAAACCTACAGTATTTATTGAACACTGTCTGCGTCCCAACGCGACACCCGGCGTCGAGGGGGTGCGAGTTGAAGTCCCCTCCAACGAAGAAGTACTGCGGTTTCCACCCGTGAGCGCTGGAAGTTTTCCCGATGACCACGGGTGGGACCGGAGGTTTGGACTGTGCGTGGGAGGCGACGTAGAAAAATCCCTTCTGCCTCGGAGAAGCCCGAAGGGAGTAGCAGTACAAAAACTCCTCGACGCTGAGGTCGAGGCTCAAAAATTTCCTCCATAATATAATCATGGAGTTAATTGTCACCCAGCAATTAGGTGACAGTTGTGCGGGAGAAATCCTGTGAAGGCCGCAGAGGGCCTTCACGAAAGGATGGAAGGGCAAGGTGAGCCCGAAGGTCAACGCCCGGGTGTACACGGTTATATGACCGCGAGGAGGGTTGTGAGCCCTATCGTGAGGAGTCGGGAGGATGAGATAGAAGTGGTTTGCATCTATCTCGGCGTCCATAAACGCCTTCCTGGCGACATGGGGGCGGATCCTCGAGGGCTCGAGGTCGGTCACCAGCCCCGAGAGAGTATCCGTAGACGCAGCGCCGTATCCTAGGCGCTCTTGGGGGTCGACCGCCGGCGCAGCACCCTCGTCGTCGAGGAGGACGAGTTTGTCGCCTTGGCTCGACGACGCCGAGGTGTCACTGTACTCGTCGACCTGGCGGAGCAGGGAGTCCCCACTCCCCAGAGACGTGCTCGGGGTGGCCGCATCCTCAGGATCCTCTCTGACCATAGCCTTTTTCCCCTTTCGACCTCTAATCTGCTTCGACGGCATTTCCTGAAAAGGAAAAAGCACAAGGGGAAATCAACTCCTAATGGTCGAGAGGCCCTGCGGGAGACAGGTTGTAGGACAAACAACGCCGCGAGCCACGGAGGCTCAGAACCAAGCCCGGTGGCTTCGACGGCGCCCGAAGGGTCGGACCGCGCCAGCCACCCCGTCGGCTTGACGCCGGCAGCGGCAAGGAAAGGGCGTTCTCCGCCCTTTCCGCGGCGATTTGATCGGCGGCCGCGAACACGACGGGCCGGACTCAAAAGAAAAAAGAAACGAAGAAATGAGGAAGGGAGGAAGCATACTTACCGGAGTTGCTGGACGCGGGTTTGAAGGCGAAACGGCGTTAGCACGGCAGAGCTCGGGAGAAAATCCGCAGAGTAACGGGCTGGTTGAACGAATCGGTAGGTGGAGAATGCCGAGAGGGGTATTTATACCCGCGAGCAGAGAACCCTCGAGGAAGCCAAAGGCCTCTCGATCTCGACCGTTGAATTTGAATCGGTCCCATCCAACGGTGAATCCGAGAAGGCATGATCTAACGGCTGGGGACAATGCTACGGGAAGAGACATCATCCGACGGCGAGGATCCATTTCCCCATCCACGTGGCGATTCCTGAAGCGGCGACGTGACGGTTGGTACAGTCGACGAGACTGCTCCACTGCCCGAGGAAACAACCGCAATGATCACAGTACTCGCAAATAGCTGGCAACCGCAAAGCAGGCTCCTCTCCACGCGGCATCCTCGACGCCGTGTAGGCTGGAAAGCCACTCTGTGACACTCCAGCCTAGGGGGTAATTGTTACGCCATGGTCGACACCTCGACCACTTCTCCTCTAGAGCGACGCCGATGAATCCCACGGGAGGATCGACTGTTGACGATGAGGTAAAGCGCAGCGGACGTATCCTCCACGTCGAGGAGGGCCACGTAAGAAGGGGCACCAGGTAAGGTCTCTACGGGCACATGAGGCGACGTCGAGAGATATGCGTCGGCTACCAGAGGTCACGTCAATCGGAGGAGGGAAGTAGTGATTCGACGGCTACTTTTGGAGTCGAAATCGGTGTCGACTGAAGAGATCCGCCCGAATTTCCGGGATTAGCTATCATGAGTTCTCACCTACCCTCACGGAGACCGAGGACGGAGGTGGCTTCTCTCTTGGGAACCGGGGACGACAAATGGGAGGAGAGCTTGTATAAATAGGGCGAAAAGAACCCGAAGAGGGGTTAGAGACCATTTTGTATTACAAAGAAAACGTTTGTACACAGTTAAAAGATATAGTGCATGCACAAGTGGAGTAGGCACAACATTATTGCCGAACCACTATAAATTCGTTGTTTCTTCTGCATTATTTTTCGGTTGATTCCAGTATCCGGTTTTTAGCATAATTGTGAGTGACTAAAAGAGATTATAACGAGTTGTCGGAAAAATACCGTCAACACTAAGGCTTGAAGCTTCATAGGAAAAAGAAAAGAAAGAAAAGCCTGAGGTTCAACCCAAATCTCCAACATATTTGATAGTGAAATTTCAACAACACAAGTGTATGATAACAAATTTTATTAGGATGTTCATGCATCTCCAATTTCAGTCGTACGATATTGAAAAGAAACAATCTGAACCGTTATTAAATCTTTTTTAATTGGATAGCTGATAAAATCTAATGCCAGAAATTTAAGCAGTATGATACCATATTTTGCATCAATTCATTAACAACAACTGAGCTCTAATACCATCTAAGAACTCATCCATAAGTTTGTGTGTTATTGTCTCCGCCGAATTTGTGGTTGTATCTACACAAGCAAATGGCATTTTCTAGTGCGTCCGTAGTGATAGAACCCTAAACACTAATTAAATAAATTTTAATTTAAAGGCTACAAATATTTTCAAAAAAGTTAGAATCCGATAAATTTATCAGTTCGTCTTAAAAATTTATTTTCTTTATTTCTTCTTTTCTTTTTTTTAAGAAAATAATAGTGCCTCTAGAAAAAAAAAAAAAAATTATACTATAGTTTAAATTACAATTTATAATTTATTATAATATTTTTTTTCATAAAATAAATATAAAATAAAAATAATTTTAAATTATAATTTTAAATCATGACACAAACGTTACCTACAATATTTTTAAAAAAGTTGAAATCCAATCAGAAGATTAATAAAAAGAAAACAGAAGATGATGAGATGCCAATAAGATATAATTCTCAAAACCAAAACCAAAATCATTCGTTCATTCACTCTCAAATCTCTGGCCAAGCCCTCTTGATTTGATGTGATGTAGACTTCACAACAACCTCCCTCTAAGTGCACAAGTGCATGCCAATTCCCACGTCAAAAAAAAACTCTCTCATCATCCACTTTCTCCGCAACCTTTGCTTTTACAATTCCAAAAGACAAATATCACCTTCCTCTTTTCTTTGATCCCCAATTTATAACTTTACTTTCCTAATAGCTAGTTTTAACTGTTTAGTTCACTGATTCAAATTTTTAATTTAAATTAAAATATAATTTTATTTAAAAAAATTTTACTGTAACAAAAAAATTAAATGTAATTGTTTATAAAAACTTTTTACTGTAACAAAACTCAAATTCTAAACTCAAATCAATAAAATAAACGTGACCTAAATACCTATTACCAGGAAAAAAAAAAAAAAAAAAAGTTTTATATGATCAACTTGGATTGGAATTTACAAAATTTCACAACCGGATAAACAAGCCAAGACAAGATTTCACGTAAAAAGTTGGCAACTTGGCATCATTTGCAAACATATGTGACAAAATTACGTTACATTTGTATACATATAAATTATAAATATCATCCTCCAAACCACATCTGATCCGAGTCAGCTTCGCCTTCCCAGAATACTTCACATAATAATCTTACAATAATATTAATTCAACTACGTAACACTCCATTACTTATTCCTTTTATATTAACTTCTACCTACTTCTCCCAAAAAAAAAAAAAAAAAAATATATATAGTTTTCATTTTCTCTTATATTTTATATAAGATAAGGTATCGATTTCCACGCGGGCTCCACATCATCAGCATCTCCAGTCTAGCCTGACCTCGCCGGGGCCCGCGACGTGCTGACTCGGCTTCCGGAAGGAGACGATGTGGCTGCTGACCATGAACGCCGTCACGCGCTCCGACACCCTAATGTCCTCCATCTTCAGCTCCTGCAGCCGCCGCACGTAATCCGGCACGTGCATCAAATCCCAAACGACGCCGTACCCGCCCGGCTTCAGCACCCTCACGAGCTCCCCCACCGCCCTCATCCTCTCCGCCGCCGCCGCCGCCGTCTTCTGCCCGTGCTCCTTCCCGACAGTGTGGACGAAAACCGCCGACACGACAACATCGAAATAGTTATCCCCGAACGGCAGCCGCCGCGCGTCGCCCTCACGGCACGTGACGTACTCGCCGACGCCCTCCAAATGGGCCGTCCGGAGTGTCGAGAGCGTCGTCCGCTTGGACCGATCCAGTCCCACAACCCGGCCCGAACTCCCTCCCTTTTTTAATTGGGTCGCCACCGCGTTCAAGAGAATCCCCCGGCCGCAGCCCAAGTCCAGGGCGTGTTTGACCGTTGACCAGTCGTAGACCGAGTTGACCATTCTCTGGGCCATGTCGTGGTGGAGGAGGAGGGAGGAGTGGAGGAAGTTGGCGGCGGCGAAGAATAGGCAGATGGCGGAGATCGCCGCGACGGAGCCGGTGAAACCGGCGGCGAATCTTGCTGCGGCGCCGCCGGGAAAGAGGAGACGCTCGAAAACTCCGACGATTGGGTTAAAGTAAGCGAGATAAAGCACCGAAAGTGCAGTGAACAGAACACCATGAAAGAGAAGGAAAAGAACGGTCTGCCATTGGTCCAGGCCGTAGATCGAGTAGATCTGGTTCCAGTCTCTTCCTGTCGTTGTACCGGATTTTCCCATCTTTGTGATCGTAGTTTCACGGAGCTTTCGTCTTTTGCTTCCTTTCCGACGGGGGACTTTTTAAGAAAACTTCGAATTCCAACTTCAACCTTGTTGAATGAGAAATCTGCAGCAATGTTTTAAAAACAGCAATAATGAGGTTAAATAATGTAAACATAAGTGAAAGTACACACACACACACACACACACACACATATTTTGTAGTATTACTTACTGTGAAGTTCTGTGACTATCTCAGAGGCGCAGATCTACCGTCTGGAAAAGGAAAAGAAGAAAAAACACTATTTTTCTTAGACAATACGTCATTCAGGAGTTGAGCAGTAGCAATAAATCTGCAGAATGTCAGTATGCGTATTACTACTGAAGAAGATGAAGAAGAAGAAGACGATAATGATGATGATGATGATGAAAGAGAGTAATGGGCGTTCAACCTGCTTCACAGCTACTAAAAAACGCGCTTTGGCGTCGGCTTTCGATTTCAAGTTTTAAACAGGAAAGGAAAAGCAAAGAAAGAAAGGAGAGGAATTGGGTTTTTGAGGAAGAACCCAACTTTATTCTACAAAATTCCTCACTCTTTAGTGGGTTTTGGATGGGATTTTGTACGGAAATTTTAGAGAGAGAGAGAGAGGGACAGAGTGATTGGCCTTGCGATTTTGGTATGTATAGTGTGTATAAGGGCGGGTGAGAAAAAGAAGACAAGTGGGTTTTTCTTTGGTTGAATTTGTTACCGGGAAACTGGTTCAACCGGTTGCGTGACTTTTTCTTTTTCTTCTTCTTTTCTTTATTATTATCTTTCTCTTTTTTTAGATTTTTTTTGGGAGATGTTGAGTTGGTTGGTCAGTGGGAAATCTTGAAAGCTTTGCGAGGGGTATATGGAAATTTAAGGGGTAAAAAGTGAAAAAGTTAAATAGATACGAATTTTGATATACACACTCGAGTGGGAAGAAAAATGGGGGGGAAAAAAAAAAAGAAAGCGAATTTTATTGTTGTTGTTATAAAAAGAAAACGACCCCTTTTGAGGATACTCATGATAAAAATTGATTAATATATTTATTTACTTCACAGATTTAAGTTTATAATTTAAATTTTATTATTATAAATTTTTTTTAAAAATAGTTATTTTTAATTTTTTTATTACAATAAAAAATTCTCATATAAAATCACATGTTTAAATTATAAACTCAAATAAACGAAGTGAACATACGAAACTTAAGATTTTTACAATACATAAATCAATAGGAATTTTTTCTCCAAAAAAAATTAATAGGATTTGTTTTCACCCTACCATAGAATCTTAAACATTTTTTTTTCTCAAAATCAATATATGTATATATATATATATATTTTTTGGCACTTGAAGCTTCAACATTTGCATGTAGAAGTTGCAAAGTTCACGTTGGAGTGTCACAACAAATTTGGTTGTTGGTCGTCACCATGTTAAATTCCACTTTCACAATTAAAACCAGTCGACATTTAGTGCTCGAATTTTCAACTTATAAAATAGCGCTTATTTAATTAATTAAATTTCAGACCAAAAGGGAGAAAAAGTGGCTTTATTGCTTGTTGAATGTTCATATTTATAGTGAGACAAAATTCAAGGTGAAGTTTTCTATATCATGTGAAAGCTCATGGCAATGTCTCTCCTTCAAAACTTGGTATATAAATAGATATTTTTTTGTGAACTTCACTAGATTGCTTTGCATGCTTCTGTGAAAGAATTGATGATGTGATTGTACTATGTCACAATATATATATATATATATCTGCTCTGTGTTATGTGAAGATATTATTTCACAAAGGAAACTTAATAATGATGCAAGGCAGAAAGTAGATCTAAATCGAACTCCATACCAGCTTGCTTGATCTTTAAGCAGATTGTTTATCAGTAAATTTTGTGATAAAATATTGAAAAAAAAAAAACTAATATTAAGATGCAACTGTTAACCGTCAAAGTTTGATGAAGTTCCCGTAAATTATTATATTTTTCTGTAAAATATGAAACTGTGTCCTACCAACGAAAAATGTTTTTTTGTTTTTTTTAAGCCTTTTTTTATATTTTTTTTTATTGGAGCTTTTTGGTGTAGTAGTCTTCTATATGTAAAGATATATAATTGGTTTTTAGGTGTACATTTTTTTAGTTTCAGAGTTTCAGACTCCGTTTACTTTACCAATTTGAGTTTAGAATTTAAATTTTATTATAGTAAAAAATTCTCAGAAATAATCACATTTAACTTTTTTACTACAGTAAAAAATTCTCACATAAAATTACATATCAACTTAAATTACAAACTCCAAAGAAATTATCATTCAGACTCCAGCCTTTAACCAAATAATCAAAACTACAAAGTGCTCACCGGCCAACCTTTTTTTCTTTTTTTTTAATCCTAACCATCCAATTTTTTTTATATTATTCAGAAAAAACTCTTCATAATTTGAAAAGAAAAATGAAAAAAAAAAAAAAAAAACTCTTAAAAAATCTATTGGGTAATTAGAGTCAATCGGATTAATTAGCTGTTTGGATGTTGTCGTTTAGTCCTATTTCCTAAATAAAAAAAAAATATGGGTGGAAAAAAAAAAAGGATAGAACTTGAGCCATACAAGTGTATGTGTTATGTTAAAGATTTTAAGATTCCTAATTTACGTCCGCAAATCATGGAATTGATGATCAAGACCGCTCAGAAGAAAAGCCAGTCTTTTTGGGATTGATGTAATTGCAAACTTTATTTGGATTTTGACCAAAATCCTGTTCCCTTGATATAAGGTCATAAATTCCAAACGTTTTTCTTACAAAAGCCTCGTCAATATATTTATTTACCTATTTGCCCTTCCATAAATGAATCATGGCCCCCTTGCTTTTTTTTTTTTTTTTTTTTTTTAAGGGTTGTTTTATGCATCCTGAATTTATTGTTTTTTGACCATATAAATTTTAAACTTTTTAGTAGATGTAAGTTCTCACAATTTTTGCACAAATACACCTGCAACCTCTTTAGTTGGCAAATTAAACCTAAGTTATTCACACACAAAAAAAAGACATTAATCTTTTAAATTTTGACATTTAAGATCCTTGTTATAAGCTCATTTGTTATCGATTGGAATATAATATTAAGGATTATCAAGTTTAAAATATTAAATATCAAATTTGAAACATTGAGTCCAATTTATAAATAACGAAAAATATACCTTTCTAATATTTCTTTGTAGCTAACGCTTTAGAGGGACCCCAACATTTGACAATGGTTTTGAAATATTCTTTTGGGTTTTTTTTTTTTTTTTTCCAAGTTTCGTTTTCTATGAGAACAAATGATATATTCAAGTCTCGTTCATTTCGTCGATTTGAGTTTAAAATTTGAATTTTATTACAATAGAAAGTTCTCAGAAACAGTTATATTTAACTTTTTTTGTTACATTAAAAAACTCTCACATAACGTCACATCTCAACTCGAATTAAAAATTTGAATCAGCGAACTAAACAGGTCTTTAGATACTTCATTCAAAAAGCTATGATACAACACCGTCCATTTCAACCTTGAATATTGCATTAATTAACACCTCTTTGATTACTTGGTTTTTGGTAAGAAAATCAAAACAACTTTTATTTTTCTCGTTCTTTTTTGTCAATTAATTGAAGTTTGAATCTGAAATTCATTTAGTAGGCAAAATATAAATCATAATAAGCTGACGGAAATTTCCCTCTTAAAAGAGATCTTGTGTTCTTATTGACATAAATGAAATTAGCTCCTCCTTAGTGAGTTTGAGCCATAAAGTAGATGATGGTACCTCTGCCAAATAACTCACATGTAATTTTTTGTAAGGCATGAAAAAAAAAAAAAAAAAAAAAAAAAAAAAAACATATTTGTTTATAACAACCATCCGATTATATTAAAAATCTTCTCCATATTAAATCTACGAATGTTAATGAAAAAAGGATCTAAGTGTTGAAGGACACAATAGTCAAAATGTCACTGCTCCGACAAGACCAGAAAATGAATACCTGTCTTTTATATATATATATATTATAAGTAGTATTTTTAGTAGGTTTGGGTCAACGATAGTTAGTTTATATCAGATGAAAAAAATGTATAAAATAAACAGTTTTTATTATAAGTTTAGACAGTTAAAAATAAAGAGTTATGGGTAGTGTAATATTTTGAGTCTCATTAGAGAACCTTCATTTTTTACATTTTACATCATCTCTAATGTAATTTTATAATTAATATATTAATTATAAATTTAACATTTAAATATAAATTATATTTTTAAATGTAATACTATTTATTATATTAAATTTTTTATATATTATATTTTGTGTTAAATTTCTCACTAAATATATTATATGAAAAAGTTGACGTTTAATTACTATTGAGTGAAATTATTCATTTTTTCATGTAATTAATGTAATTTTTTATTTTAAAATAAAAATTTATTTTTATAATTTTTAAAGTTTAATAATTATAGAATAATAAATTTAACATTTTAAAAATTATTATGTATTAAAATAAAAATAAAAATAATATATTATATGATAATTTTTTATGTTATATATATAATTAATATTATTATTTGCGTTAGAGACGGTGTTAAGAGTCATTTTCTTCTTGGTTTCTTTCACCATTTTTTTTTTTTAATAATATTTTATTCGTCATTAATTTATAAGAAATAACATAAAACTAAAAAAAGAAAGTCTTGGGCAATTAAATTGAGGTGGGACCAGTTTTCTCTTTACTCTTTAGGAAAAGTAAGACGGTGGGGCCCTTTTATCTTTAAGAACGCGGGATTGACGGATACTGGGCAGTGAGGAAGGCACGAACTGATTAATCAGAATTCAGAGCTCTTCTACATTCTACACGGGTCTATATGCGCTTTTGACAACAAACGGTCGATGGATGCCACCGACTCTATACTTATAAGTACTTTTTTAGTTTATGTATTTAAACTTAAATGAGTCTGTTTGGTTCATAAATTTAAATTATGTGATTAAAATAATTTTTAATTTATGTGTATTTTTTATAAGAAAAAATATTATAACAAATTATGAATTATGATTTAAATTAGAGAATAAACCTAAGTACTAAATAAGCCTTAAGTTATTCTGTTGTAGTATTTTCTTTTAAAAAATTTAAATTTAATTATTAGAATAAAAAATTATAATTTGTGTATATTTTTTAAACGGGTTTTAAAAATTTCTATTTCAAAACTAAAATGGACTTTCTTAGATAGAAAAATCAATTTGTAATTGTTACATATATTTAAAAACACGTTAAATTAAAAAGTATAAAAATAAACAGTTTTTATATAAATTTACTTGTTTAAAATAAAAAATTATTAATAATTTATTTTTTTTATCATTTTCAAACTAAAAATATGAAATTTTTCGTCGCGTATTGTTTTCGTTGCTTTTAGTTTAAAGGATTGAACCGCACCTTAAAAGTATTATATCGTATGATATAAAAGTATTCTCAAACATTGATCGTGTCATCAAAATTTAGAAGAACTTTTTTCAATAGGACCTCCCTATCGTTACTCCTAGTTGATAAATCAAATAGCTAAAGCTTAATTCTATGTATAGTCTTTTATACACGTCATGAATGATTTTTTTTTTTTTTTTGAAATTAAGAGACCCTTAATTTTTGTCCAAAATGATTAACTGTCAATTTCAATTTTTTTTTTTTTAACTCGTGATGCATGTATGAGGATCAATTCTTTGCAAACATATATTAATTACCATCATTAAATACTCACGTGAAAGATAGCGTTTAAATTTTTAACTTCATTTTCAATTTGGCTAATATTCTAATAAATTTTAAAGTTTAAAGAGTGAATTGCCAAAAAAAAAAAAAAAAAAAAAATGTTAAGGGAACAATTTACCAAACTCAGAACTGAGGATCTCCAAGCAAAATAGCCTAAAAAGAAAAAAATAAAAATAAAAATAAAAATTGTTGGTCTTTGATGTAACTCTTTTCGTTATGACAATGTTAAATATTGTTATATTAGCTAGTATAGTTTTCTAATTATTTATGTTCTTAATTCTTCTTGCAAAGTTGGCTCTTCGTTTATATATATGTGTTGATGTCTAAGTTGACTCAATATCCACGTGTTGAGAAGCATGGTGCTCGAACTCCTATCTCGGTATTAGTCTGATCGGTGCTCCACCATGTGCTTAGGGACGAGGACTTGTGTCCAGCATTGGAATAAGAGATAAAGCTCTAAAGTGAGAGGACACTGATGTGGTGTCTGCTAAACACACTCTGATGCTCAAGTTAGTTGAGCTAATTGGGAGCAATAAATTTTGTGACAGGGGTTGGGTAGGAGAATTGTCCTTTACCATAATAAATGATCATGCGGTATTTTTAGTTCTATTGGTGGACCCAGGTTTTGTCCATGACCCACCAGGGCCCACAAGTACACATGTACGACTCTGTCTGGCATTGTGATAGGTGTCGTACATCAATGGGAGCATACAATATCCACTCAACGGTTAGGATCGATTTGTTCTATAATTTGTTTATTGTGATGTGGGATCACCGAACAACCATGTTCGGCGACAAATGAGGAAGATTCGAGTTTTCCTATAAAGCTTGGAGCGAGGATTGTTCATAGTCAAAAAACTCAAGTTATCGACATAATCGTTCGCTACGTAAATAAATTAATTAAATTAATTTATTCGCGTATAAATTAATATATTCTATAGAATATTAGAAAAATTTTATAACATTTTTTGTTATACACGATTTGCTAGACATGCGCTTCCGAATTCGTTTCAGAAACTAACATAAGATATAGAGATTTTGAAATGTAAATTAATTAAATTACTTTTTTTCCCCTGAAAATCATATCATACGATGTTGATATGTAACAAAAGATATAGAGATTTTTCGTATTTTTGCATGAAAGATTTGTCTCGTTTTATGATATGAAGACTTTGGCCTCGTTCATTTTCCCGATTCGAATTTTCAGTTTTAGATTTCTACAGTAAAAGGCTCTCAAAAAATATCACATCTAAATTTTTTGTTACAGTAAAAAGCTCTAAAAAAATGTCACATCTCAACTCGAATTGAAAATTCGAATCCGCAAAGTGAACGAGACCTTTGTCGTATTGTTTTGAACTTTTAGAGAGTATGAGAGTCTAGCAAAAGGTTATTAAGCTATAAAGAAAGATATACAATGTTTTATTGCTTCTTCAAAGTACTAATTAAGAGTCGGTTAGTAAATAGATTCAAGTGATTTGAATCAAAATATTCTTTTAAACCAGCGTTTGACAAAAATTGTTGAGCCTCAGTTCAAACCTTTGATTGGATAGTTTGAACAAGAAAAACTTATGCCGTGTTTGAAATTATTCTTATTTTTGTTTTTCACATTTTTCAAGAAAGAAAAAAAAAAAACGATTTTAAAATGACGTTTGACATAATTAAAGACAAAAAAAAAATGAAAATGATTTTTTTTTTTTTGTTTAGTGTAAATAGGAGAAAAAAAAAATGACTTTTAGTCATTTTTCATTTTTTATTTTCATTTTCCCTCTCTCGAGCATATAAAGAGAGACATTAGTGAGTTTTTATATTAAAAATAATCTCTTGATAAAACTATTAAATATATTTTTAAAAATAATTTATGTATGAGATTGAAAACGTTTTCAATTCTATTTTTATATAAAAAATAAAATCATTTTGAAACGAGTTCTAAACGCACCTTAAGAATTATGAGTTTATACCCTCTTATTTTCTTTTGACTACAAAGTTCAACCCACATATTTCAAACTTTTTATTTTAAACCACAGAAAAGTTTAAAATCCCACATTTTGAACCCAATACCAAACAGACCCAAGTTGTATCGAAAGATAGACTAAAGTTGGTGCTTTGTATAAAAAATTTATATATAGGTATATATTGGTTAACCTATCTGTTAATACGAGAATGCAGATGGTATAACTAGTACAAGAACAAACAACAATAAGAAAAGCTCTAGTGTGTGTGTGTGTGTTTTTTTTTTTTTTTTTTTTCTTTTTTTTCTTTGTTCCTTTTTCTTTTCTTTGCATTTGAGGAAAAAGTACAGCTCCAATATTAAGACCAATAAAGTATAGCAAAAATGATTTTACATAATTGAGTAGGTTATAAGTAAACCAGAACCTATGATATAAAATGAGAAAATTAAGATCCCCATGATCGTACAATGTATATTATACGGGAACTTTGTTGTTATATAGGGACGTTTAGTTAAAAAATACACGTAAATTAAAAATAATTTTAATTTTATAATTTTAATTTATAAATCAAACGTTATCATATGATTTAGGTTATTAAAACAGTACGGTGATTTTTGAGGAATGTATAATGGATTTATCTGTGAAATTAATAAGCAGAGAAGAATTATAAAAACCGTAGAACTCAAAAGAATTAATAAGGAACTTGAAAAAAAAAATTAATGAATTTTTATTTTGGCTCTTGAGAATTTAAAATTTTTATTTTTCTTTTTCTACGTGAAAAAGTGTCTTTAATTAATTACTATTACTGTTGAAAAATATATGCCCAAGACAACTGCATCAACTCCTAGAGTTTTGTACTCCCTCAGTCTGGAAACAACAAATACAGACGATCCTGTTAGCAAATCTAAAAAATAACTATGTGGCCTAATTTCACTAGTCGTGGAAGCAATAATAATGGAAATAATAGGATAACGTGGGACCTCTTAATTATTATATGACTTTATGAAAAACAAGCTCTGAATATGGGCCAAAATATAATGGTAATGGAAACAACAAAAAGTAGGTTTGATTTAGGAGACAACTGAGTGGGCATAAATTTAAAATTATAATTTAAAATTATTTTTAATTTATGTGTATTTTTATAAAAAAAATATTATAATAAATTATAAATTATAATTTAAATTATGATACGAATTTTCATATTAAATATTCTTTAAATTTACGAGAACTTAACCTAAATCTTAGCCTGCGACTCAATGTGAAACTGGCCACATAATAATTAAGCACACAAGACCAACTCGTAGTGGTGTAACGGTTACGATGCTTTTTTCTCTTCTCTTTTTGAGACAATTTTAAGATTTTATATCTTAAATTATGAGAAAATTACAGATTTTACTTTGATTAAGTACCTGACTTATTAAAAATATACATTTTAAAAAAAATCTACATCTTCACTAATTTTAATTAAAAGGTAAAAATATATGAGTTAACGTTAAGGAGTAAGAATAAAAATAGACTCTATTTCAAAATGTATTTTTAAAAATTGTATTAAAGGGTCCGTTTGGTTCATAGATTCAAATTATGTGATTAAAATTATTTTTTGATTTACGTGTATTTTTATGAAAAAAAATATTGTAGCGAATCACGAATCATGAAACGAATCTAGATACTAAACGGACAATAAAACTACAGTTTTAAGATCTCCATGTGACGAAACCGAGCCCGTTTATTGGTGGACTCCTCAATTATGTTATAAAAGAGGATGAGCAACGACATGGAACCGGTGATCATCCTTTTAATAAGGAAAAGGAAAAAAAAAAAAAAAAAACTTTTGAAATACGAAAAAAAAAAAAAAAAAAATCCTAGAGATACATTACAACTCAAATTATTGTGATGCATGAAAC